>SNQN01003681.1:12840-34506 GCA_008642245.1 Bassia scoparia | reverse complement strand
TCACTCTTTGCACGGTGGCCCTCGCCCAACACCAGAAACACGCAAGGTCTCCCCGATTTGTAACCATGCCGGCATGGGAACCACAAAGTGGTTTTCCTAACTTGCTTGCAAAGTATCGTGCTAAACAAACCCAACTTTTCTTGCTTATTGCTCTGGATAAAACCTTCATTTAATTACTATTCATCTCGTAACATGTTCCCGCAATTCAAAGCTTAAAAAAAAACCGACGCATCTACCATGGGTGGTACTACCTACCAAGTCCGAATAAATGTTCTTTCTTTGGAGCTTACTCAAAAATTCTCGTATATTTATGAGTCGAAACCTATCAGGTTATTGTTATGCAATGTAGAAAATTTTTCCTTCAACTACGAGAGGATGTTTCGTCATCGCACAACCACTCCCGTAGTCGCTCTTTATTTAAGCTTAACCCTAACTTAATCTTATGGCCACATCTGGTGATCAATATCACCATTCTTGATATTGGTAATACTAATATTTCATCTTAATGAATATGACATCCAGATTACTTAACAGCATATTCAAACTCGGATTTGTCGGTTCAAAATCAATTTGTCCATGTAACTTCTCAGCCACTCCGCTGTTAACATCCCATTTGTCCTCCCTCAATATCACCATTCTTTTGGATGATTGACTCCAGATACTTAAAGCATTCACTCGTGGTCAAATCTTTTCCTGTAACCTCAGCACTCCGTTAACCATCATTGGTCCCCTGTTTTGACCCAAAACGACGTTCTAGATACTCAGTTTTACTTCAACTTAGCTTAAATTCTTAAGTTTCCAACCTTTGTCTCCGTTTTTCCAACTTGACATGAACACTCGTTTTAGTTTCATCCAMCAATACAATAACATCCGCAAATAACATACACCATGGTACCTCATCTTCGATTGGCCTAGTAACTTCGTTTATAATCAATGCAAAAAGGAAAGGGCTCAACGCCAACCGTAGATGCAAACCAATAGTTATAGGGAAGTCCTTTGTTAATGCATCACAAGTCCTAACATTTGTTGACACACCCCAGTACATGACCTTAACTCCACGCAATAGTCAAGAATTCTTGAGAGTATCGAGCTGGAACAATCGGTTCTGGCCAAGGAATTTTTTGACTACATATAGTATTCATCCATGCTTGGTGTTAAATAAAATATCTGTACCCTTTTTGATCTTTTCGAAATTTCATATTAAAGGCTTTCTAGAGACCCCAAGGACCAATCCTCGCATGATTATATCGTTGGGGAATACCTTTTTTCAACATTGCCCACCAAAGTACATCTCTGGGTACTTTATCATAAGCCTTTTCTAGATCGACGAAAACTATATGGAGATCATTCTTCCTGCCTCTAAAACTCAATTGTTTATCTTAACAAATGAATTGCTTCCATTGTGGATCTCTCAAGCATAAAACCAAATTGGTTTTCGGATATGTTAGTGCATGCCCTTAACCGGTGTTCTATTACCCGTTCCCACAACTACATAGTGTGGCTTAGAAGCTTGATTCTTCGATAGTTAGAGAGCAATCCTGAGCATCTCTTTTGTTCTTATAATCTGGAACCAATGTGCTCTTTTTCTCATCTCTTTTGTTCTTATAATATGGAGCTTCTAACTCACTCGCTTTGCCAAAGTATTTTGACGATATGGTTGCAACTTAAGATAAACCATGTCACCCACCAAAAATGCTCCGTCCTGCGGCTTTTGTTCTCGTATTGGCGCCTGTAGGCCTRGGCTTGTAGTAAATGGAATTTGATATCATCAAGGACTGCATCCCGTTCTCGGAGTTGTTCCTCAACAGAGCAGACAACCGTGGTACGTGGAACGAAACGAATCAGACGAGGGGGATCCCTTCCATATAACACCTTGAAAGGCGAATACTTCAAGGCCGAATGTGTAGCCGTATTGTAACTAAACTCAGCCCACGCAAGCCAATGAAACCATGTCTTTGGCTTGCCATTTATGAAACATCGGAGGTAAGCTTCAAGGCCCTTGTTAACTATTTCTGTGTTACCATTTGATTGAGGGTGATAGGAAGTGCTACGACACAAAGTGGTTCCTTGAACAATTCCTTCCAAAAGAGACTAGTGAAGACCTTATCACGATCACTAACGATCRATTTTGGAAAACCATGGAGACGAACCACCTTCCTCACGAAGGTTTGAGCAACCGTAAGAGCGGAGAAAGGATGCTTGAGCGRTATGAAGTGAGCGTACTTGGATAAGCGGTCTACTACGACTTAAAYCGTGCCCCACCCATTGGATTTAGGAAGATCCTCGACGAAGTCCATGGAAACTTCCTCCCATACCTGAGAGGAAACGGGCAAGGGCTGTAATAGCCCCATAGGACTCACAGTGGCAGTGGCACATCGAGCATTGTTGCACATAAGCCGTGATATCCTTACRCATCCCCAGCTAATACCACTCTGCACCTATGCGTTGATAGGTGCGAAAATCACCTCCGTGGCCCCACGTAGGCGAGTCGTGGTGTTCCAATAGCAAGGTTTTCCGAATTTCAGCATCACGAGGAACAACCACCCTGCCCTCTTATACAGTAAACAATTACCATTCCAAACGAATTCTTTGAGTGGAGATTTACCCAATTGTATTTCGCGGATAATGTCTTGTATCAACTTGTCTTGGTGAATTTTGGTTTGAATGGAGCTCCAATTGACCCTGCTAGTGGCAATAATAGCATTACACTCTCCCATATTTGGATCAAACTCTCGAGACAAGGCATCCGCCACAATGTTGGACTTCCCCGGCTTGTACACCATGTCGAAGTTATAACCCAGAAGCTTGCCGACTCATTTCTGATACGCGGCCCCAATTTCCCTTTGTACCAGTAAGAACCGCAGGCTTTTTTGCTCTGTCTTGACTTCGAATTGGCATCCCAATAGGTAATGCCTCCATTTTTGAATGGCTAAAACGATAGCCATCAATTCCTTCTCATAAATCGGCTTGCCTCTAGCTTGCACACCCAATTTCTTGCTAAAGTAGACCACGGGGTGACCATGTCGGAGCAAGACCGCACCCAAGCCATGTTCGGATGCATCTGCTTCAATCGTTAATTTTTTAGTGAAGTCGGGCATGACCAGAACCGGAGGTTGTATCATTGCCCGCTTAAGTTACTCAAAGGCCTCCTAGCCCCCTCATGCGAAGCAATGTTGTTCTTTTGTTAATTGGTCCGTCAAAGGAAAAGCAATTGTAGCATACCCTTTGATGAACTTACGATAATATCCGGTCAATCCCAAGAATCCCCTCAATTCTCAGATGTTAGAAGGGATGGGTCACTCCAAAATTGCTTGCACCTTGGAACTATCCATAGCTACGCCGTTTGCTGATATTGTGTGTCCGAGGTATGCGACCTCCGACTTRGCAAACTCGCATTTTTTTTGCATTGGCATACAACTGATGCTTGCGCARCTCTAGTAAGACAGTGGTGAGGTGTTCAGCATGCTGTTCTAAGGAAGTGTTATACACCAAGATATCCGGAAAACGTCGTTCATGAGGCTCTGAAATGTAACCGGGGCATTGGTGAATCCGAACGGTATCAYGAGAAATTCGTAATGTCCGTCATGAGTACGGAAAGCCGATTTTGGCATGTCCGAGTCCTTCACCCTTATTTGATGATACGCTGCTTTCAAGTYYAGTTTTGAGAAAATTGTGGCCCCAAATAATTCATCCATTAACTCATCCATTAATTCATCCATTAGCTCTTGTGGGGTGCTAAATACCCCTGCAAACTGCCGCAACACCTGGTGGCGCAACACCTGCTGTATTATGGATGGAACAACCTCCCAATTTTCGGAGCCCTCCACCTCTTTCGCCAAATTCTCCGTTCTCCTACACTCCCGCCTCCCTCCTTTTGGATATTCCGAATCATTGCCTTCAGATAAATCCCCGTTCGTCCCAAAGATGGGTCCCCTCTCAAGGTGTGCGTTGTGCCATTCAACTGGAATTTAATAACTTGAGTTTTCCAGTTGGTACTACTAATAGTACCCAATTTCTCAAGCCATTGAATACCCAAAATTAATTCTGAATTTCCCAAAGGAAGGGATAGGAAATCCTAATTGACAGTAACTTCTGGAAGATGTAAGACCACCGCCTTACATTCTCCATTTCCTTGAACCGACTCACCCGGACCAAGAGTCACCCCAAATCGGTGCCCCGCTTGTACCTCCAACCCCAAACGGCCAATGATGGGAGTCGAGATAAAATTGTGGGTCGCGCCCGGGTCAACCATGACCCAACCACCTGCTGGTTGTTCACCACCCTTTGAGCTTCAATGTCTTTGGATTCGGTTAAACCGCTATTAACCTGAATTTTTAGGGTAACCCAGCTGAGTTTCTTCCTTCGACTTGTTCCGTCGGCATAATCGGTCAGTGATTTGCGCCCCGATATATTAAGCTCTTCATCACTAAGGCTTTGCTGTTCCCTCACCATCTATGTCATCAGACCTAAATCACACTCAGCTCCCTCCACTTACATCGGTGGTTTAAGGGACCATTTCTGTCGACACAACCTGAAAACAGGCCCCTTTTCTCGTTTTGCCTGAACTTCTTTCTCGATAAGTGTTTGAACTCGTCCTCCTTAGATCGAATTGTAAAGTGAATTAGTGTTGAATTTTTGACTGGTACGAGATTTGCTTTAGGTGTTTGCGGAAGTTAAAAACGGGCAGTGGAACTAGTTGGAGTTATTGGCGGCCCCGCCAGCCATTGGCTGACCTCACTAACCTTTGTCTGGTTTAAATTTTCCTCACTTCCATGGATTTCTCTCATAGCATAGGTCCAAATTCAATTGTTCCATTAAACGGACCTAAGCCGAAAACCCTCCTCTTTTCACCTCATTAACATATTGGCCCATAGCTTTTTCTGCAGTGAACCCCTTCGATTGGAGCCAATTAACTCCACAAAATCGACGTCAGGTACTGCCATACATTTCGGAGGGCTTGTTGGTGGGCCAACCACTGTTCATGCATCGACCAGGCCTCAATTGTCGATTTTCTTCAATGCACGTCCCCGCCGTCGTAGATTGGAATTGACGTAAGGAGCAAATTCCCTTGAGACCTCCCATCAGAGCGAAACGGACGACGACGCTCTCCATTAGAAACCACAGGAGGCAGTCTCCTTCAAGTGTGCCACCACGGTAGCTCATTTTTGTCCTCCTTCCGACAAGCGGTAGATCGAAAATAGCGTTAGGCCCGAAGGATCCATATCATCAGGATTCGACCATCAGAAAGTGGTAGGTCTAACTTCTGATTCGCACAGCTTTGATTTGGGTTCGCGCATCGCTGACTCCCTGTCATGATTAAGTTGACCACCACCATCGTGCGACGGCGATTTTCTCCATCAGCTCATATCTCGCTTTAAAGCTTTCTTGATCTCCCAGATCTGGTTCGTGTGGGTTTCAACCTTCGAGGACACTCAAAAGCTGTGACTTGTCGAGTGAACTGCTCAATTGAGACTCACCCTCTCACTAGCACCACGCCACCATAGTTTCTCACCGTTGGGTCATGAGTTGGTTACGACGTACGAGTCACCGATGCCATTTCCAATCAAGGATCAGTGTGCTTTGATACCAAGTTGTAGGAATCAGAATTCTGGAACACTCTAACGAATCGGTACGGTTCTAAGCTTTGTAATAATATAATGTAATTGAGATTGCAATTGTGATTGAAGGAAGCAGAGATTTCATTCGAATATGAATAATTAACAAGGATGATTAGAATGGTGACTTGAGGCCACTAGTCCATGATGACTTTAGGTCACAAGTCTCCAATATTTGATTACTACAAACATCATACCTACCATACTGGCTCCCCTCCCCTTTTAAGCATAACATAATCCCCAAAAGTGAACTACAAGGTAAATCACCTAAAGCTGCAGCCATGTAGTTAGTATAGGGCATTCTATACCAAACTGCTCAGTACTCTTGTCTCATTTGGTGACTTTTTCACACAGTTTTAATTAACCCTTGTCCCTCTTTGCTTGTACTCCTGCGTGTACGGTTTTTGGGCCTTCCTTCTCTGGTGTAAGTAATTAGCTCACGAGGTTGGTTTCGTTTGCAAACACTTGCAAAAGAGAAATTAAAGAAGAAGAAAATAAGAAGATAGCTAAGCCCAAGAAATTAGAGGATTGATTGAAATTGTAACTGATAATCCTTCATTCGTGAGGAAGGTATCTCTCCCACAAAAAAAATACATGAAGACATAATTCTCCTAATACATCTTGCATGCTCTTACAATTACTGACTACTTTATTTAAAGGAAATAAGGCTTGCTAAACAAGGGCAACTTAATCATATAAAGATATATGATTGGACGTCTATGAATTTAACTTTGAATTAACCTTTGAATTTAACTTTGAACATGAATTTAACAAACTGCTATGAATTTAACTTTGAATAGTTCTTTACCTAAACCAAAGGATAGGGTTAAAGTCTTTGGGTTTTCGTCTTTTGACCCATGGTAGTATAATGCTTATTTCTACGGTGGTGCGTTGATAAGATTCCATCTCCCTGTTAAAAACAAGCTCAACCTCTCTTAAATAATATTCTCCTTGGTTCCCCTCCCATATCCAAAGTCTTGGATGGACTTGAAGTAGTTCTTGGCATTCCTACGACTTAAGTAACTGAATCCAATCCAAACCACTGCACGGCCTGTGTATTGTTTTTGAAAAAAATGGGTCCACCCTTCTTGATTTCTTTCTGCATGCTGATAGATAAAGTGAAAATACAATTTAATCAAGTTAAGTTCACGCAATCCTCTTTTCAATATGCTTTAGATTCAACAGCTATAAAGATACCTATCATATGTAATATGATTGTGAAATGTATTTTTGGACAGTCAATTACTTTCTGGAAATATTCTGTTTGAGTCTTGAATAAATCAGAATATTCGCTTGCATTTTCAACTGATAATTCCAATAGCTGATGTTACTCCTTTATCAGAATTCAATGGTTTCAAGTCTTTCCTATCTTGTGAAGTTTGAAGACTGGTGAGAGAGACTGAAACAATGATACGACTACAAGTGTTATATTTATGGTATTGTACAAGGTAAATGATGATGTTTGGAAATATGAAGTAGTACAGATTTTGCGGTCCAAGTATCGAGCATCATGCAATTTTGCTCAGGGCGCAGTCATGAATGGTGAATTGGTTAAGATAGGCTTTTCGATTTAATTTCAGCTCGGTTGCAAAAGCAGCATAAGCCTTGACATTGTTTGGACAAACAATGCAATGCTGGGAGACCAACTTTACGAGACATACCTAAACAAAAATCAATCGATATGTTATATCAGATTTTTCACTCAGATCCAATCAGTGGGGAGCGACAATGATGACTGTCAAAAGAATACTCAAACATAATAATAATAATAACAAAAAACAAACAAACTTTTTCCCAAAATCTAAATCTCCACCGTAAGATTAACAATTAAATTTAATAATAACGATTTGGCTATTACACGCAACACACCAAACATGAAATTTTCCAAATGGGAATCAAAGAAATCATAAGTTACAAATTTCTCAGATTTTGTAATTTGTGGCCAAATTAAACCCAGTCAACACGGATTCTACCAACTAAAATTGTGCGTAAACAACACTAGTATTTAGGCCGGATGATACTCCGGATTAACACGTACTTTTATAGATATAAAATCATAAATATAAACTTATAATGATTTTAACTACAAATTATTTTGTCATAAAAAAACCTACAAATTATTTCTAACTACATAAAGTTATTTATTATATTCCGAGTATGCTTATATAGTCATACAATTCAGATTTCATACATTTGATACAATAAACAAATTTAGATAATAAAAACATTATGTGTATGAGTAATATTAAAATAATTACAATTTGATACTCCGTATGTGTATGATATTTTATTTATTGTTATTTTAGACAAAAATATAGTGTAAATAATTAAGAAAAATAATGTCCACAATTCTTAGTTAATCCTAAAATATAATGAGGCTTAATATGCATGAAAAATTTCAATTCATATTTTTTTTGATAAAGAAATGTCTACACACATATTCTATATTTTTCTTAATAAATTTATTATAGTTCACTAAAAAATAAACAAACAATACGACCATTCATTTATGTAATTATTAATTTTTAGAAACGAGATTCTTTTAAGTAAATAGATGAAGAATTTATTATTCTTTTAATTGAACCTATCCAGATTATTTTTTAAAATCAAATGATATGTATAGATTAGATTTTGACAATATTGAGAAAAAACTATCTATCTATTACTACTACTAAAATAAATCTCATCTCTAAATTTTTCTCCAAATTCTGCACATACTTCATTAATCTATCTAATCTACTCCCTCCGTTTTTTTAGTTGTTTCAGTTTCCTTTTTGGGCCGTCTTTCAAATACTGATGTTCCAAACCAATCTAAAAATAATTTTTTTACCTTTACCTACTTTATTTTACTCTAAATTAATGAATTACTCTTTCTAAAGTCAACTTTCATTATTTTACCCAATCTATTCACTCAAAATTACTATCCCATAAATTTCATTCACATATTTACTCTTTTACCTAACTTATTCAACTTTTTACCCACTTACTCAACTATTTTATTCAACTCAATCAACTCTTAAAAACCGTTCCAAAATGGTATGGAACAATCTAAAAAAACGGAGGGAGTATATATTAACTCTTATAAAGCAAAACCCATCATCAATAAATTTCCCTCCCAAAATTATGCTCAATATCCCCTTAATGAATAATGGCCATAAAAACAACGCATCTATATTATAATGAGAGAAGTGCTTTGCATGAGGAGCTCCAATCTCTCATGGAGCTCCCACATGAAAATCCGCCAAAACACCGCCTTTAAACTAAAATAACCTTAACCCTTCTCTCTAATAGAAATGTTAACTGCTTAATTTTTTAATTATTCTTTAATTTACCGCAAAAAATGAAAGGAAAAAAATATAACCATTCACACGTTAATCTATATTTTTTAAGAGATGAGCAAAATCATAGCAACTACTTCCTACCTATATATATTTAAAAAAAAATTAAAAAACAAAAACACACACATCAACGTTACTATTTTACAGAAAAAAACAATATTCCTTCAATAATACCTTTTGACAGTAAATAAAAAATCCTTCAATAATATAGTTTGGACTGCAAAAAAATAGCATAAATCAGTTTCTATTCTCTAACAAATTATCACTATCTATCATCACAAATCTATATTCGAATTCTAATTACTTATGACCATTTTTATAACATACAAATTTTTACAGTGACAATTGAGTTGTATAAAGGTGCATACACACAACAATTGCAGTAATCTAATTCAAGCATTTTTAGATATTATTATTAAAAGTTTATAAAAAAAATATAAATTTTGGTCAGTATTTATAATATCTGTATAAATCATGACAAAACTGTAACGTAAATTCTAACATTGTTGCATTTTTATATGTCATACTGTAAAATTAGACTTTATTATAATTTTAATATTAATATATACGGTATATGTTTTTATTTTCTAAGTTTAAAATTTATTATCGACCGGTCACTTAGCACCCACACATTCTATGATAGTTTTCAAAAAAAAAATCACTACAAATATAATTATTATTGATTAGGGTTATTAGATTATGATACATATACCAATTATATATCGTGAGTACAAAATATTACAGTAACAAAGTATTTTTAAATCGAAGTATTATTGAGTATAAAATCTCACTCTAGAAATGTCAATATATTGAATATAATTATAAGTTACGAAACAAGTGAGTTGCGTATAGGTGCATTATACATTTTATTAAATCACCGATGCATTAATAATAGAATAAGTTAACTGTAAGTTATGACAATAATAACATCAGTGAAAATAGTTGTAATCAACAATCGGTGCTTTAAGCACGGCACGATCTAGTTAATATAAATTATAATTATGTTTGAAAATGAAAGTGATCATTTGACTACTGTTATGCTACAAGGTATATTTTTATTATTTACACTATATTTTTGTCTAATATAAATAAATATAAAATATTATTAACCTTTGTCCTATTTTGTTTTATTTTCAGCAAAAATGTCTATTTTGTTATATATTTTCAGCAAAAAGTTATTTTTTGTTTTTTTCTAGTATTTTATTTTTTATTTAGAATTTCTTTGTTTTGATTTGATCGCATTTATTTTTTCCTATCATGGTTTTTTTTGTGTAGATAAGATACTCCATAGATAGATTTAATTTCGTCTTTTTTTAATTTTTACATATTAATTCATAAATTGTGAATTTCATTCACCGTCTCTATATGCTAGCAAAATTAGCTAGAAAGTTATCTCAATCCACTATTAATTATTCTCCGATGTTTTAAGAGAATGATTCCAAATTGTCACTTTCAAACATTTCGAACAACCAATGTTAAAAATTAGTATAAACAAATAAATAAAATAAAAGTTATAAATTTCGAGTGTAATTGATTAATATAAATTAAAGAATCGAAGTGTAGTGTAAGTAATTATCAAACAACAAACTTTAACTTTATCAGAATTATTTAAATTTAAATACTTGATTGTTTGCGGTGATCAAAGTTGATATTTACAAACCTATTCTCAACTTATTTATTGCTTGAATGTGTTACGTAGAAATAATAAACTTTCCTCTTCTTCCAATCTACTTTGAAAGAGTCGAAATCCTTTGAAAAAAAATATACACGAATGATTTTTTTTTTTGAAAAAACTGAGAAATAATTAGAATTATGTCATATATAGCATAATAAAAGAAATAATGCATAAACATGTGACATAGTTGAAATATAAGAGAGATAGAAAATAAACTTTAATATTGAAAAGAATAACAATTAAACTAATTGAATTGACAAATCATATTTTTTGATGAATTGAAACAACTGTGTTCTTTATCTACATCATAACAATTATATCTTTATTTACTCAAATAAAGATATCTTAATTTAAACAGGCAAAATTGAGCTTTGGAGAGGAATTAATTTAAACGAAACCCAAATGTGCTTATTGTTGTTTGAGTAAGATTACATAGAAGTCTATTGTATTTGCAGTTTGAACTAAGTTATTGAATATAGTTGAGAGAAATGTCGAGAACTCGGAAGTTTTCGGTTGAATGCGGGGTTGGCAAGTGTTGTCCAAAGCTGTCCAAAGCTGGCAAGTGTTGCTTATTCTTCAAATTCTCTTCTGAAAAAGGTAGAAAATTTCAAATTCAATTCATATTTTTCCAACTTTATTACTTTTGATTTTATATATAATTATATATGTGTGAGTGCTTTGTGCTGTTGGTAGGGAAATGAGTTGAGGAGGCCAAAGTGGTGAATAGCTTTATTCTTGCATCCGAGCTACACGATACCTTTATTGAGCTGTTTTTGGCCTAATTGCGAAGAAGATGAATGACCGTGTAGTGAAACTTGTTAAAATTACCAACTTGAGGTTGAATTATCCGGGGGAAGTTGTGGAAATTTCTATGCAAAGAGATTTTTTTGTCAATTGTGAAGAAATGGATGATGTCTATCTATTGGAGTGAATTGAGACATGTTCTAGCATGCAACGCGTTTTTAGATCTCCTATGAGCTTGCTAATTTGCCTTTTGTCATTCATTTAACCTGACAACATTCTTGAGGGATAAGTTCTAATTCTAATCTAATTCTAATTTTAAACATTTTATCAATTGTATCTAAACCATACGAGTATAAAAGTATTTTTTTTTACCATGTTGCGATAAATTTAAGATCTCGGACATTCTTTATCGAGTTTATCTACTTTTCTTATCGACTGGTGCATAAGCATTATTGATGATACTCGGGTTTTCTTTAGTAGTTAAGTAATACCACTCACGTTTTTTTTATTGCACAATTCATTTTGCATAGTTTTCAAGAACTCAACTTTGATTACTAATAACGCAAATTATTTTTTTAAAAAATATAAAAAATTTGATATTAATAAACTATAACATTTAATCGAATCAAACAACATGAAACAAAACACATCTCACTCGAGCTATTATTTACATATAAATTTGATGAAAAAGTTGGTCAAAGTTTACTACTTTGACTCAAAAAGGAAATGATGCAATAGATTTTGTAAGCTTATTTTTAGGTACGAACAATAAATTTTGCTAATGTTTTATATGTCAACACACGTGCTTTTATATTTTGACTGAACATTTAACAATAAATATTTTTCTATTTTTAATAAAGTATTATTTTTGATTGTTGTATTATGTTCGTCATGATTGTTTTATATTTACGTTCAATGAATTATTAACAGTGTTTTATGTACTATTTTGATAAAAATATTAGTCTTTGTATGTACTACAAATCTACACTTTATAACTGTGTTTTAATGAAATTATCCATGTTGTTTTATGAAATCCACATATTGTTTTATATAAATCAAGATATTTTTTTTAAAACTATACTACTTGTTTGATTTTTAAAAAATAGATTGGAATCTTTATAAAATACGAACTTTTAAAAAAACTAATTTGTTGCAATATAAAATATTATGCATTTTTTTGTATCAAGAAGACATACATAAAAAAAACAAAATTTTATTAATTTATTTAAAATAATGACTTCTAAGCAGAACCATATTTTAGATCAAAATATTTTGATATTATTTATTTTGAAAGTATATTTTTGAGAAATCTAAAAATTCCAAAAATTTTATTTGAATTTTTTGCACCTCAAAAATCAAAATTTGAGCCCAAAAGCAAAAATGAATTATGAATTGCTTTGTCATTTCAACACTCTCCGAGTCTCCTATCCTTTGTAGGCGGACGGCGTCTCTGTGTCTTTCTTCTCCTCTCCTTACGACTCGGACCCGCGGGTGGAACGGCGTCTCTACTGGCTGCTGCCATTGTTGCTGATTGCTACTGTGTTGCATTGCTACTGGATCGATCTAATACTGACTGTATCATTGTTATGGGGTTTCGGTTTTTTCAAGGTACTCTTCTTCTATCTCCTCTTCTTCCCTAATTTTGTCTTCAATTCTTTATCTTTTTATCAATTATTTTTTTTTGTTGGAATTATTTACTGAGTTTGTTTCCAATTCACTCTAATGTTTGTTTTCGAATTATTTATTTACGATTTTGATTTTGGGGCTGAATTTGAAGACCAAACAATTGAAATATGATAATTAACTTACAACACTACATTCATATTGCTACAAAAACAACTCTGATTCTCTGTAAGTGTGTTGTGTGGAAGGCAAAGGAAAGACCAACCGAAGAACATACTGGTTTTACTGATAACTAACTTATTTTATTTTAATGCTTTTGTAAATCACCATCTCTTTTCAAGCACCTTTTCCCATCGCTCTGTTCAATACAATAAATTGGATTTGGTATTTTTAAAAAAATAATTAAATGAAATAGTATGGAAGTGCATGTGTCAACAATGTATGTAAAACCCTGTTATTAAATATAGCTAATAGATACCAGCTTGAAATGAAGATAATAAGCAGACGTCACCTGAGTATTGATCAAAGAGAGAAAGTGAGATGTAGCGTTTACGGGGCGTTTGATATGAGGAATTATTGGGTGGGGAATGAGATTATTAATCCCAAGTTTTCAATAATCCAATGTTTGGTAGATGGGAATAAAATTTGAAAACGGAATGAGAATGGGATATTTGGCTCTTATTCCCATGATTTATTACCTAGGGGGGTAGGTAATAAAGGTGGGGAATGTGATTATTTTGTTGAAAAGAATAAAACATCTTACCTATTAATTGATATTATACTTTAACTTACTTATGAGATGGTAAATTGGTAAATTTCAATTTAATCCTACTTTAATCCACTACCAAACATGAGATTTCAAAATTTTAATTTTTATTCCCACTAACATGCCAACAAAGGATTGAGATTATTTTACGAATTACACCTTCTTAATCTATTCCCACTCTCACTTAATATTCCCCGAATTCACATTCCCACATGCAAACGCCCGTTATTGTTATTGTTGGTTGATCAACGCGTCTCTTTTCACTATTTATAACGGATTTTATCCAAATTGGGGTAGTTTGAGATCTCATCTACTTATGGTGACGGAGTCGCGCCCGTTCACATATGTTTACTGGTTTTATATGCCTTTCGACGGGTGAGGCAGGTCTGTGGCAACTTGTGTCTGATGACACTTGATGTATGGTTGAGTGTTCCTAAATTGTGAACATTGTTTTGGACAGCCTTGTTTGTTGCTCATATCTTAACAAATGTAATGAAATGTATTGAGTCTTATATGGGAGTCGAGTAGTCATTTGCAGGTACAATCTAGTCAACAGAAGCAGTTGAGATTTTTGGGATTGTTGTTGTTTGGAGCAGCTATATGTAATATGTAATTGATGATTTTAGTCTGAGTTTGGGATCAGTTGTATAAGTATAGTATTGTTAAGTGGTTATGAACACCACAATGTGGGTTTCTTTTGTTTCTAAACAGTGTTGTAACGCATTACGAGGTTTTAAAGCATAAGCATGTCTATCATAAATCACTTAACTTCCTAAGACTTGTTTTAGTGGTTTAGACACTTAAAAACTCAAAATAGGTCATTTTAGGCCATTTTCGCCTCCTAACTTATACACTTCACCGCATTACAAGGTTTTAAGCATAAACATGTCTAACATAAGTCACTTAAGCTCCTAAGACTTGTTTTAGTGTTTAGACATCTAAAACTCAAAATAGGCCATTTAGGCCATTACGATTACTTTTAGCAAGCGTCCCCGGACGTTAGTCATGTATCATATATATTTTCTAAATCGATAACAATGTTGAGATGTTATTGCAAAATCACCGCATACAATCTATGTAATATATCTTTATTTTTAATTTAATTTTTCAACTTTTAATATTCATTTAAACATCATAGAATGCTTGTTAGCTTTTGTCCGTATAATTAATTAGGAACCAACCGAGTAACGCTTTGTTCATTATGACAATATGAGTATGGACAAAATGGACGACTTGACTAATGACACTTTGATATAGTGAAGTGAAGGGTGGGAGAAAAACTAAGATAAGATAACGATTCAAGCTAAGACCGAATATAATGATGATCTAACTTAAGAAGTAATATGCCTCATACATTACTTCCACCACACTCCCCACGATTTAGTTTTCTCACAAACTCTAATTTCATCCTTATCATTTTATTATTACTTGTATAGTTGATTCGTTGTATTTGACATTGAATGGCATATCATTAGAGTTGAGTCATAGCGTAATATAGCAATATTTGTGGGCAACAACAGAAATTACATATAACAGAGATTGACATAAAATAACATATAACAAAAAATTAATATAACAAAAATTACCATGCTAGTACTAATAACATAAGCATGAACAAATTATAACCAAATTTCATCTAAATTATATATACAATGAACAATTTATAAGCAAATTTTGTCTATTCAAGTTAGGGTTTAGTCCAAATTTCTAGTAAAAACAAAGTAAAACTAACATTATAAGCAATTTCAGATCCAAATTAAATTCTCAGAGAAATCAATGAGCAAATAATGGAAAAGTGACTAAAATGTTACGGTTTTTTAAGTCCCAAACTTGACAATGTAGCAACAACGGCGATGAGAGGAGCGTTAGGGAGGAGCGTCCGCGTCGTCAGGAGGAGAAGGAGGAGGTTCGCGGCGGCGGAGGCGACGACGGCATCCTTTGCGTTGCTGCTGTTGTTCGCGAACAAAGAAAGGGGAGAACGAAGAGAGTAAACGAAGAAAGGGGAGAAGAGAGAGAACGAAAAGAGGGGAGAAGAGCAGAGGACGACGGCGGAGAAAGGAGGAGGACGTCGGCGGCGAGAGGAGGAGAGATTGCGAGGGAGTGGGGTTTGCGAGGGAGTTTAGAGGGGTTTGCGAGGGAAGGAAGTTTGAGAGATTGTGACTTGTGAGAACACGACCCTTTGGTCTTCCCTTGTTTTATTTGGGGAAACCAATTTACCGACCGTCGTCGGTCGGTAATACTGACATGACGGTTGGTAAATTTAATTCGAAGTCAAAAAAATTGACCTACTCACCGGCCGTTTAACGGTCGGTCTTACACTAAAACGGACGCTAATTTCCGTCCATTAATTTAAACGGTCGGTAAAATTTTGAGAACGGTCGGTAAGTTGCGTCCTACCCTTAAACGGTCGGTAATTGTTAAATTTCCGACCGTTTTAAGGATGGTCGATAAAATCCGTCGTCAAAAACACGGATTCTTGTTGTGAGAGTTAGTACAAGTGCCACGATGAACAACAATGAGCCTTTCGAATACAACGTCGGACGACCGAGAAACATTGATTTCAACAGGTATGTTCAACGAAGGGTATACATTCGAACACAATTTGGTTGAGCACAACTGACAATACTTCCATTACAATGCAAAATGAATAGTTCCAAGGCGTTGTGATAAGGTAGTATTCTGGTTATTGTCGTATAACTGTATTTTTAATTATGTTTTATTTGATTTGTCATATTATGTTCTAATTATGTTTTTTTTTATGTTTCAATTATGTTTTTCCGTTAATTATGTTTTAATTAATTATCGTTGCATTTGTGTCCAGATGTAATGTCCTCAAGAGTAGAGAATTTCAATCGAATATGTTAATCGTGTCATCATCGTTATTTTTAATAAATAATTCAGTTATTATTTAAATTTATTCCATAAATTATCGACTTCTCTTAAACGTAATTAGATTATTGTGATTGATTAAACGTAATTAATTAATTATATATTATCCGTATTTATTAAATATAACTAAAAGTGATTAATTAATTATCAATCATAATTTCAAAAAACTATAAATATTAAAAGTAATGTTGGGTAAAAATATATAATGATGATGTGTATTATAGTGAGGTAGAAAGAATAGTAGGAGAGAGATTGGTGAGGAGTTTATTTTTTATCATTGGTGTGATGAAAATGTTGGATGATGAGAAAAAATTAGGTGGGAAGAGAGAGATAGTAGGAGAGAGAGTGATGAAGAATTTTTTTGCCCACTAGTAATAATGGTCTAAGAGAACGAAGGTRTTACACAATTATTTGAATTTAGTGAGACAAATGAAATTTGGAGTATATCTATAGCGAAAGTTACTATTTCAATAAACAACACCTTTTATGTGGAACATGTCACACCTAAACTCATGTCTATATGTGGGATGTTTAAACTCTCATGTCTACCACTGAGATTTTGCAAAAATTCATGTGTACCATTGGGAATTTCCCATAAAATAATATCTTGTGTTACCTTAGTTCTAACACAAGTTATTACCAAATATTCTGAACATAAATCCTCACCAGATTCTCTTGAAGTTTCCAAAATTTKTTTTAAAAAAACTTTCCAAAAATCTTTTCTAGCTTAACAAGATAATCCGTGTTGTGAAAATAGAAGAATTGTTTTCTCAACTGGTAGTGTTAAAGCCAACTAACAACTGGTCTAGTTGTCTCTAACCCTACTAAAAAGCCTTTGCCAAAACCAATAATACAAGCATTCATCAATCACGTGATTTCGAATAGTAAGTGCACATTCATCTATAAATAAGGGGTTACTTATAGCAATTTTTCCACTAGTGCACATTCATGCACTTATACAACAAAAAGACTTATCCTAATCCTAGAACTAATCTTCTTGTTCTTCAACTTCTCGAAGCTATCCTTGAGCTTCATTTATGAGCTTGATCTTCTCCAGTCTTCCTCGAAGGAGTTTTCTGCCTCCAGAGTTGTTATTCCTATATACCATACACATATAACATTTTGCAGAATATAACTTGTTATCGTACTGTCATTTATTCAAGTGACCAAGAATAGTTTTCTGAGCTGTTCAGATGAGTTGCATTCATCTAATCAATGTACATGTTCCTGCAACTGTTTGTCATCACTCAAAAAACTAAGGGACTCAACAAATTCCCCCTTTCAATGATGGCAAACTCTGTACGAAGTTCCTACAAACAACAAGTTATATGCAAGAACAATTCTTCAACAATGAGACTATTTTTGGTGTTTTTGGATTATTGATTCTAAATGAAATAACCAACTAACTTGGTTATATCCTTTGAAAGAAAAAACAACTATCTCGATCAAGATTCTTATAAAGACGTAATATGACAGATCTATTGGTATCTCACTAAACTTAGTAGATAATCTAAGGCTTTTAGAATTTTAATTATTTCCCCTTTGGCAATTAAAAACTTTCAAAGACAGTAAGACATGCACAAGATATCGTTTTCATCCAAAGATAACATCAAATACCAATTCATACCATAAATCTGCATAAGCTGTTTGTTTCACAATTCACAATCCCAACAACAAAAAAACAGAGCAGAGCAACAATCGCAAAGTCAACTAGAACCAAAATTACTCAACAAAGTCTTGTAAAATGGTAGGAAACAATAAAAAGTAGTTCAATAGAAAGGGGCGGGAATAAGAAGCTAAAACAAATCATACTCCTCCTTATCATCCTCTTCTTTTTATCTCGTCCTCCGAGGCATCAGAGTCAGAAACCTTGTCATCCTCATCATCACAGCATCATCATCTTGATTTCATCTTTAGAAGAATGGGTAGATTCCTCTTCATCCTCATAGTGTTGCTTCTCAACTAATTCTTAACCTAGCATCCTGATTAGTAGCAGCAGTAGATGTCTATCTAGTAGCAGCATAAACAGTAGCTTGAACAGGTGGAGTGTCACCACCTTCGACTAGTACAGTAACAGTCAATTTGTTCTGCATTTCCCTGTCCTTAGTCACTCTCTTCACAATCACAGACCTCATTCACTTATCCTCCAGCTCCCTTGTCTGTAGTGAAAGAGATGGCAAGACATGCACCATCTTCAGCAATTTCTCCAGAGTTTGATCCTGTTCTCAATCTTAGCAATAAGTGGAGAAGATCAGTAGAGGTACTGGTCTCTTCACATTTCCTTTTCTTTGAGAGAGCCTTAGTTGAAGTCTCTCCAATATTGCATAGTTAATAGTAATGTGAGGCGTGTTTGTTCCTAATTATAGGCCAAAGAGTGGGAGAGCAAGAAAGTGGCGTTATTACGCCAAGACTGAGCCTTTGCTTCTTATTTGCTACGATTTTCTTGCACTTCAACGCGATTTCGGGAAAAAATCGGAATAAATATTACGATCATTATTATCCCATGAAATATTTGACAGGAAATCTTCAGAGATCCTTAGCAAGTTAGGCACAAGTCAGGACTTGGATTTTTCCGGAAGCTCTTCTGTAACGAGCGTTTTGCTCGGTGCGCTTTTATTCTTTATGAAATTCATAAATAATTTTACAAGTCCAAAAAGTAATAAATCCACTACTATCAAGATAAAAATATTATGCTTGTGTTAAACTTTCTGAATAACAGAACTTGTTTTGATAGTTTAAAAATAGTATTAAATTACTTAAATTGTTGAAAATTCAAAATTGCTTAGAAAATTCAGAAAATTCTAGAAAAATGTCTAAAAAATATAGTTAAAATATATATGGAAATTAAAAATTATTTTAAGGGTATATTGGAAAGAATAAGTGCTAATGGTGGTGTAAACCTGCTTTTGGGGTTGTCAGGACTAGCTTCTCTGATCAACTTATGTGTTGCAAGGATATCTTATCATTGTCGTACTTGGTGCTAGGGACAAATGTATTTTAATTACAACACTAGTGTAGTCTATCATCATGTTTCAATAGTTTGGTACTTTTATTTTCGATTGTGTGAACATGGAGGTAATCATACTTCTTTGTAATGAARTTATAGTCTGACTTCATAGTTACTATTTTAATGGAAGACTTTAGTTTGYCCTAAAATTTAGTTTCATTCCACACTAAGATTAATTTCTAAAGTTCAATATGTTTTTTTAGCCTTAGTCTACGTCCTAATGAGCCTTTTTTTACGTTAGCGATGTTATCCATTATAACCAGTAATCAGAGGGGCGCCCCCCTACCAAACCAAAACAATATTGAACGATTGACTTGTTAATGAAGTGCAAAATCACTTCAACATTATTGTTTTGTATTTTTCATCACCCTTCATGCAATTTTGATTCAAGAATAATTTGAGTCATAATTAACATTGACATAACAACCACGTAACAACTTTTTTTTTTTATTTCGTTGATCTTTGTATATATTCTCAATATTTTGTAATAGCTACTCATCTATTGTAAGTGGGCTTGATCTTTGTATATATTGTCTAACTTGTTTTTATTTATTGTGGTTGCATGAATCACCATTATTATTTTGCTAATCAAGGACCTATAATTTTTTGTTTTATCACATTGAAGTTATGATTTTTTTTTGCACAAATTATTTTATTAAGTACCTTTAATCAATCTAATTTCAAGTGGTCACTCAAATTGTTAGACTTTATGTGTATTAATTCGAACAAGTCTAGAACTAATTATTTGTTTCCTTAGAGCTTAAAATTGAAATGTGTACTCCCTCCATTTTTTTTTAATTTTTCCACTTTCATTTTGGGATATTTTCAATTAGTTGTTCCAAACCAATCAAAAAATAATGTTTTTAATTTTTACCTACGGAGTACTTTATTTACTCTAACATTCATGAATTACTCCTTTCTAAAATCAACTTTCATTACTTTACCCAATCTATTCACCCAAAATTACTTTTTTTACAAAAAAAATCATTCATACATTTACTCTTTTACCTAACATATTTAACTTTTTTTTTTTACCTAATTTACTCAATTATTTTATCTAACCCAATCAACTCTTAAATACCGTGCAAAGATGGTATAGAATATCTAAAAAAAATAGAGGGAATATGTTGTTCAAGTTGTGATGGTAAATATGTAGAGGCCAATGTAAGGGAGCGTTGTGCCTTACTTCGCTCTTACTATACATGCATTCATCCCTAAATCYGTGCTCTAGTGCATGAATAAATTGTGTGATTCACCTTTGTGTTAGACATAATTGTTARGAAATAAACACAACTTAATTTAATCAATGAAGTCTTAAGAAGGTTGACGAGATGAGATTGTTTCGGGAAAATATATTAMACATCTTTTGACATATTTTGTGACTTATTTTAATACTTTCCTAGTCTATGTGGATTGTAATTAGGAAATTATTAGGTATTTTTTTGGCATGTAATCAACCTAACATATTTTAAGCATGGGGAACAAGCAAAATATCTTAGGATATATGCAAGATTCTAGGCTAGCCTATAAAAGGGCTTTAGGCTAACTAGAAATTAGGATGGTGCGTGCTGATGTGAGAGAGTCCAAAAGAAGGGGGAGAGAAACATCGTACCTTTGAGGGGTGTCGTCATAGAGTGACAAAATGTGATATGCTTATTGGCACAAAATGAGGTTTCTTGTCTAGATAATTATGAGGGTTCTAGAAAAACATGGAGATAGTGGAATTCACAACTACAAAATAGGGATCGGAATGATAATATGTGAGAGGAGTCACCGTGAGAGGGAAAAATCATGAGAGTGGTTAGAGAGGGAGGAGAATCGCAAACAAGTGTAAAAGTTGTATAATAATCTAGAGGTTGATTATTACATTGATAGAATAACTCATCTTTTGACGGGAATGATATTAATATTTTCTCCATAATAATGATGATCTCTTTATTATCATATTTTATTTTTTGTTCTATTTGTGCTCGTTGTGGAGAAATGAGGTACAGGAAGAAGAGGCAAAA
>SNQN01003680.1:15317-28488 GCA_008642245.1 Bassia scoparia | reverse complement strand
TACTGAATTTGATTGAAAAGGAAAGGCCATAATGAGGGTTTAATTGGAATTAGAAGGAAAAAATAACGTTGAAGGAAAGAGTTATTTTAGGAAATGGTGAGAGGATAAATCCCAAATAAATGATGGTGAAATTGAGAAAATAAATGAAAAGAGGGAAGAGGAAACCAGGACGTTTGTTGCGTGAATCCTCAATAATGAATGATGATGCATGCACTCGTGAAGTTTGGTTGACAGCTTGTACTCCACTGCTCCTCTTTTTCTTTTTTTAACATAAAACATTTTTTTAATAATATGTGGGCCCCAAAAAAAGGGGCCCTGTGCGGTGTCGTTGGAGCATGGCTAAGCCGGGACTAGCCCTAACAGACCCTAAAAAGCAAGTTTTCACTACAACGTTGCACTTTTTCTATATACCAAGCACCCTTAAAAGTAAGTTTGAATTTTCAAATAATTTTCACTTATTTTAAGACATTTTTCTAGAATTTTTCGGAATTTTTCTAAGCGTTTTTGGCAATTTTTCGAATTTTAGCTATTTAATTATTTTGCATATTAATTAAATTTTGAAAACAATAACAAAATCACCAAATTTTAGCACAATGCCCTATTTTTACAAAGGATATTATTAATATTTTTCATATTTGGAGTAGTGGAAAAATAGTTAGAATTTCCTGAGCAAAAACGTGCACCCGAGCGAAAGGCTCATCTCGGAAGCTCGGACCGCATCCGAGCATGGGGCCACCCCACGAATATCTCTCAAAATCAATCGATGATTTTGTTTCAAAATTTCGAAATAAAAAAAAACAATTAATATTATTATGATTCTCTTTATTACGCACACACCAATAAGGCAAGTCGAATTAGCCAAAAAAGGAGAATCCTAGGCCCAATTACTCCTAGGTTGCGGAATTACGCCAGTTCCTGGCGCAATTACTCCCAAGTTTCTTTCTTTTTTACGATTGCCTATTATAAATACGAGCCCTGGGTCTCATTTGTACACTACACACTTCATACACTCTCATCTCAAGGTTCTTAGGGTTTCAAAGGTCGAAGCATGTTCTCATCAAAACCCGTGTTTAAAGGTAAGTTGAAGGCCATGTTCTCAATTTGTTAACACCTTTTGCATGCTTGTTAGAAAGGACTTTCTATGTAATTGCATGTTAATATGATTACAACTATTCGACATTGAATTAAAAATCAATCTTAGGCACAACTTTTAATTCTTGTTGAATGCTTGCATGATTTGCAAATCTCACAACTATTATGTCTTATAACAAGACCCGGCCAAACTTGCCTTGTTCGCATGCGCCTAATAAGACTAATTCATGGATAAATTGGCTTTAGGCACCCTTTAATACGGATGTAAAAACACATGTCACAACAATTAGTCCTTGTGCGAAAGTATTTCTGTTAGCAACCCACATAGTAATTTGCATGCTTAGGGTTAAAATGAAATTTTGTATGTTCTTGTGTTTTTGAACAATGGACTCCAATGACCGATCAGATAGCCACTAGATACAAGGGGTGGTGTGGCACTACTTCACCTTACCCTTGTCCCTAATCAGACCTTTGGTAACTACCAGACATGGGTCCTTTCCGTTGCTTTAGCAAGTTATAGGCAAGCTTAAAACGGCGTTCCACAACTTTCCAAAGAAGTGCGATGACGACTTCCTCTACGCGTTCGGGAGTATAAAACACACTCCGGCATAACTTCCACACTATGCAAAAGTAAGATTCAATCTACAACAAACGAGTTACTATTAGTACCCCGTAGTCCGGCCCGGTGACGCTCGATGCCGACAGAACACTGGAACAGATCTGACAGTCCGCTCTAGGGTTACTTCATCATTCGTATTTTAGGAAAGTTTCTTTTGTTTGCAAGAAAAGTTTCTTAAGTATGTGGTTATATATAGATCATAATAATTTATTGTTATCAAATGAATCAATAAACATATATATTCCGTTGGAATAAATTTCATATTTCCGGGAAAATATATTCTTATGAATATATGTAATATTCACTAACAAAAGCTTACTTAAGGCAGCAAGCATACACATCAAATCCTGAAGCTTTAAACGCATAAATCTGTATTCTCATGCAAAGACTTCTCTCTCTTAAGCTCTAAACTAGCATAAAACGTAATACCAATAGACTTAAACTACTCTCATTCTAAGCGTATTAGGCAATTGGTGTGAGATAACTGTTGTATTTGAAGCTACTGTTATAGTTTGCTAGGGAAGTTAACTCAGGGGATTTGACTTCATTTGAACCATCACAGTTGGTGGTTTTGTCGAACTTCCATAGTGAATGAGTTGGGAAATCATGCTTATGCATAGGTAACATAAATGATGTGATGTTAATTCTTTTGTTTTTTGAGTTGATTGATAAAAGTGAGTGAGTGAGTGGAGGAGTTAACTTATAGTAACATCAACCTCATTAAATCCTCGTGTTGTGATTTATTTCTTTTCATTTTCGCTGCTTGAGAAACTGTTCTGCGACGTTCTTATAATACTCGAAAAAGTTTACAACACCCCCCCCCCCCCCCCCCCCCCCTTCAGGCAATACTGAACTTCACCCCCTCTTGAGTGTCACTTGCACTTTCCAATTGGTATCAGAGCCTAACTTCTTGAAAGATAACATCTAGAGAGGAAGACACTATGAGTATTAAGAGATGACAACGAATCTAGAGGATCAATGCTACGCAAGTTTTGGACAATTATCCTTGTGGAAGTGCATGTAAAATTTCATCATTGGCAACTTGACGACGAGTGCTAGATGATTATTAGGAAGGACCAAATAGTTACAACAACATGGACAGAAGAAGGAGAGGAGTCAAACAGTACAGATCTGAAGACATAAGTTAAAAACGAGATATTATACTGCAAAAAGTCACCTTAAAGTGGCAAATATCTAATGGTTATAAACTTGCATCATGCAGACAATAATTAATAACCAAAGTAGTAGACAAATTTTGAATAAAGCTGCACATGCGCAATTATACGCCAAAAAACTCATTGATAAAAGAAAAAATTTTTAAGTCTGACAGCTATTAAGAGGTTGGCTACTCCAGCTGATGAAGCCTTCGGTTGGTCATTCCAGGGTTCCTCTTCCCGGTTACGACCACCCTAACCTGGCATCACGTAAATTAAAGGCACCATCAAGAGAAGCAACATCCTCAGCTTGAGGAGGACCCATCTGCACCTGTGCCAGGCACCACCACCCTTGAGGGGAATCACCCAGCCAGATAAGAAGCACCAGGGATAGTCTGAGCCATGCTGGATGAACTCCATTCGCTACCAGAACTCCTCATCCTCATTTGGATGTCAGAATCTTACTAAGGTTAGCCCACTAAGTGTCAAACATTGGCTTGCAACTCCTTCTGACTGGCCTCGTCGAAAAGGACCTTCCAGGATAGTTTGCCAGCTCAGTGGATGACAGTCAGCCTTATCCTGCGTTGGCCAAGAGAACAGGGTCCTTCAAGTTCTGAATATGTTGGCATCTCGCAACAACTAGATCCAAAGCCTCGCTTCCTCCCTATTTTCCGGTCTCTAAGAGAGCCTTCTAACCTTTTTTTTTAACTACCCAAGCCACCTTCTCCTTGTTCAGATGCGCCTAATACTCGACCTACAAGATCTTTAGACCGCTTACCAGCATGATGGAGCTCGGACATGAACTCGGAGCCAAAATTTTGAAGGGTTAAAAAGATTCTCGGAATCCTTCCCCTCACGAGTAGCTAAACTTAATGATATGGGATATTCGAACAAATTATTTGGTATATTTCTGTATCATACTATCCAGAGAACCAGGCAATACACCTAGCAAATTCTTTAAGTGCTCTAGGTAATACCTTTGGAAAGACAGAATTAACTATCATCGCAGGGTCCAAGACATGTTTTTGTCTTCTACTTCAGGTCATCCTTTACTGCAGGCCGTGTTTAACTTCCTAGGCAGTAACAATATGACGAACGATAATAGTAGTCTCATATATATTTTCAAGCTTCCCTTATCTCCGTAAGCATATGTGATGATACTATTCCCAGTCGAATAAATTATGTTTCTCCGCAGATCACTCTTGTTCCCTTACGACCTTATGGGAATTACACCATCAGATGGTATCTTAGTATTTGTGCGTCAATGTTTGTGCTTGCGCAGTAATTTGTTTTTAAGCAAGCCCTCATCTCCTCCCAATCATTTGTCCTGAAAGACCAATCTTTCCAGCAAAAAGAGCTGTGTTTTGTGGTTGTAGGGGAAAAGATCTACCGTTAATAGGTTCTAGCAGTTGAACACCAAAAGGAAACTAGATTCACATGCAAATTTCGTAAGTGTTCCCGCCCTTACTCAACTAGAACTTTCAGTTAATCGCTTCTCTTCCTCTCAACAGAGCATTCTGAGTGGTAATCGTAGATAAGTTCTGACCGATTGACAGCTAACGAATCTTTTATTCTTGCTTGTTCTAGAAAAAAGAGGCGCGTTATCTTATTGCCTCTATAATTATACCCGAATAAACCCTAGCCCTTAACATCTATCCCTAACATATATCTTTTTCTTTTTCGTTAAGTTTTTATTGTAGGGCTACATTCAAACCACAGTCAGTTCAGTATGATGCGACAACAAAAAAAGAAAAAAATCGAATAATAAAAGACACACAAGACAAGTCTAGGAATGTTATCGATATCGAGTTATTGATGTAAGCGTATATGGATGTAATCAAATTTCCAGTGTATGTGTCCCTGAGAAAAGTGCCGGATATATAAATATGAGCTTACAGCCCTTGAATCTAATATGGCTATATCCAAGCTCACATCCACTAAGAAATCACCTTACATCCCAAAAAGGCCCTACAATTTGAAGCTATAGACCTTCAATATTAAATGAGCTTATATTAAAATGCCATGCTAAAAGGACTCTTCCAAACTTGTTTCCTCTTTAATCTAAGACTATCAGATTCCCTAAAGCAGGTATAGCAGCTTCGTCAGAATGAGCTTTAAATCAGAGTTGTTACAACGTCCCAGAACATTTTTATCAGGGTGTCCTTCTTAAGGAAGCCGACTACTATAATTCGCTGACAAGAATAGAGTAGTTTTTGTCCCCAACACAATACACCATACCTTAATATGTGGTGTAAAGTATTCCATATTTTATGTCATACCGAATAACATCCACCTAGGTTTTGCGTCTCCCTCAACCAAAGAAATTATTGTGGTGGCAACGTCCCGGACTCAATTGATAATGAGGTTATCACCGCACAACCAAACATGCGAGTCAAAGGGCCGTTAATGGAACAGAATGAACGTCGAGTTGCAACGAAGATGTCTAATTTTTTCTGTTATTAAACAAAAACTGATCTCGTGTATAGGACAATCGCCCAATCCTAGCATACAAAGAGCACGAGCAACCCTGAGATAGCCCCATCAAGGAACATGGGCCAACACCTCTCAGTCTACGAACTGCAGCAAGGCACCGACCTATCTACCATGCTATTGCTTCCTTCTTGCACTTACTCTTCATCCCTGTTACTCTCACCATCCTGCCTATTTTTCATCCACTAACACGAACACAGGTTCAAATTCCCTTTCCTAGAGGATTGTTTGAAGCTGAGGCGCAATAACAAAAACACTGAAAGGATACTAACTTGCAAACAAATTAGAACATACCGTGTGAGTAAGAATTGAGTGGAGGCAGTCGAACCAATTGCGAAGGGCGTATAGGAAAGGGCCGAATACCGGAGAGAGGATAGAGACACTACAAGAGAGTGAAGAGTTTAGGAGAGGATGGAAATGAGTTGGTGGGATGGCGAGTGTTAAGAGAGAAAAGTGATCAAAATAATAAGGAAGTGTAAAGTAAGAATGTAAAGTTGAAACACGTTCGAAAGAAGTGGCTGATTAAAGAGTAAGTGGACAAAGGGGCAAGAATTTAGAAAAGTAGTACAGAGAAAAGAAGAGACGACAATGCCTTCCTGAAGATTGCCTTAAGAAAGAGCGTAATTTGGGCAAATGTTGTGATGCTGATTCAAGTTGCGTCCAACAATAATTTGTCCAATAACTTGAGAACGTATTTAGCGAATATCCTATGCTAACATAAGCTTCTCTGGTAAGATAGCGATTCTGATGAGCTCGATCAGCCTCCATAAACCGAAAAAGAGTGGTTACCTATGTAGTGGATTGTGACCATTTTATTTTGTCAAGTAACAAGCAGCACCGCTGGAAAATAGCTAGAGGTTTGAGGTATATTTGAATAAATGTAAATTACATTCACTGTAAATGACTGGGTATGGGTCATTTCATATTTCATAATATTGTCTCGATACTTCGAACTCCTCCTCTAGCTCTTATATATAATATACGTACACTCCTATGGCAATAATCAATAGGAGAGGTGTAGTAATCAGATCAAAATTAAAAGCACGTCAACAATTTTTCGGTACACTACTCAATATGCTAGGCCTGGCTTTTCATACAAAAAACTCACTTTTGTGGCTTTCCATGCGTATCACCAAATCCCTGCTATGTCCTTGCCATTTTCGCATCTTATTTTTTGCTATATGCGCTTTACACTTATCCTTTAATTATCTTATATTCATCTATATCTCACGTACAAAAATATCGACATGACAAGTATAGTACATCGGATGCACCCATAATTTATCTGAATCGATTTGTGACCTTTTTGGTTATATGTACCTTTTTATCATATGTGAGTTAGTATTTATTATTTTCACTATATTATGTAAAGTGAAATGGATCACAATTGATTAAAATATCATTATTGATATTAAAGGGTACTATGTTGATGCACACATTAAATTTATTTGTGCATCTCTGCATACATCTTTGATACTACTTGTTTTAAATTTCTCCCAATTTTATTTACGGGAAAGTCAAATTTAATTTTTTTTAAATGAGAGTTATTTTCTTTGTTAGATTTATATTTTTGCTTATTCCCTTAAAATTCTCCTGATTCTAAATAATCACCATTAAGAAATGGAGCAACTTATAATGCAATATCGATAAAGGTAAATGTGTTTATTTGTTTAAATTAAGATAGTGTTATATGTAATCATTGCTTAATGTATTCTTAATATTTCCGTATGAATAATGTTTTTGACTTAATTATTAAACTTGCAATTCTATACTTAATTTCATCAATACTATTATACTAACTTAAAACTCCTATAAAATCTTAGTTTGAAGCCTCTCACTCCACCCGCTTATTATTGATCCCTAAATATATCCAATTAATTGATTGAGCGTGAATGGGCATGGAAAATTGATCCGCATATCTATGCGACTACTATGCCTATAAACAACATTTTTCTGATGTGTCATTAGTTTGGATCAAGATGTGACTATATACCATCACGAGCTAAGTCACATATAATGTTATTTGAATACTGAAGAGAGCTGAGTTACAATAAAAACACAGAAACTTCTGAGCACATCTATTACATTTTCTTTACTGAACAAGAGCCGAATCTTATACCGTGTACATATTCTGTCGCAGAGCTAATGCCAAGGAACTGAGTTGGATGAAGATATCGATTCACCATAGTAACACTTTAGTATTAGCTTACTGAAACTTGCACATTAGAATTAAGCACTTTGTTCGATCCAGCCCATTTGTAACATATATACTTCCATAAGAAACATGACAACTACATAACAGCGACAACGTTGCAGCGAATAGCAGAGCGTACTCTGCGAAGGATCTGGTATCTATAGTTTTTCAACCTACGAGAATATACAAGAAAAGTATGAGCACAAGAAAGTGCTAAACAAAAAACTCGAGCCAACCAATTGCCTAGCAATCATTGCCAAACTCGAGTCTTCTTCAAAGATCAGACGTTCCATAAGGAGCCCATGGCCCTGTGAAGTACCAACACTACCCTTTGCGCAAGAAGACAAGCTCTGAAAGATCCCATCCTTGACAAAAGCCACCATAAACGCAATCCATAGCAACCAGATTTGCTATCAGGCTAACCACAACAGCCCATGCACAAGGAATCCGATATTCTGGATCAAAACTGCATACACGAATTATAGGCCGAACTTTGGAGCACGCCGCAGTAAGTTATAAGCGAGCATCCGCTCTCGTGTCCGAATGCCTTATGAAGGACAGAGATTTCATACGGGCTAAAACATGATGAACCCACCACATCACTAGTGCTACATAGAGGTGAAGTATGCATAGCAAAAAAAAGCTGATGATGAGTTCATTCATTTTGTGGTTGTTGATTGCTTTGCTCATCATCTTTAATTTGAGCGAGAAAATTTGTTATAAGCGGCTTATGAAGCCCTGAAGTTGTTATTGGATCGACCTAGGTACTAAATTGAAGATGGTGGACCTCTCAGTTTATTGGTAGTGATGCTTTTGATACCCGGCCGATAAGTGAATTGAGCTACGTTAAGTTCTACGTGGCCATCGAGTGAGCTGTTGCGCGTTTACCCGAGATAGGCAGTCCTGTCGTTGTTATCCCAGAGATGTGATCGCGACCATTAAATGTGGCGCTAGGAACTATGGATATACTTTGGTCCAAGGCAATTATGAGGAGGAATTGCGCTGTGTCAAATTCGCTAATTTGATGTTTAATTATGGGGGCTGATTAGTGTTTGCAATGAATCAGATCTAAAGACAAGAACCGTGCGAGTAAGACTATTTGTCGGTGTAATTATTAAAGTGCACAATATCTACTTTGGCCCAATTGTTATAGGCCGCGAATTGAATTCATTCCGTGCAAATTTGCGCGATGTTCACCGTCCGAGTCTAAAGGGTATCGATCATTAGGGTATTGAACAATACAACACACTCATAGATAATTGGTAAATAATGGTGATATTGAAATTAAATATATCTAATCCAGATGTGACGTCACCATTAGCAGTACTGTAAGGTTACTAATTTTGAACTTAAGTGCGGTGTGTAAAACGTCTTTATATTATATATTCTCAACATGTACTAACATCTTTGTTGTACATTCACTATTATTCTCTCGTTAACTGGATATTTTTATGTTAATGTGGAACTATGTATCTTTTGTTCGTTGTTTTAAGTTTAAGCTTTACTTTTCCCTTATCGTGGAGTATTGTGAAGCTGAAATGTTCCTGTTTAACTCTTTGTTATGCTTATTTTAGGATTCTTTTAAGAATCCTTCATAAACCTCGTAAGTGTACTTGAAAACGGGCCTAGTTTTTTTGATTGAATAATCTTGTAGGACACTGAAGGAGTTGTGGATGATGCTATTGATGCTCCTGATGAATCTTTTGGATTTAACAATTGAACTAAGAGTTACTAATAATATACAGTTTATGTTTGACCCTGCAACTTTATTACTGATGCGCGTAAATGAGGGTTGAACCACACCAGACCACAAACAAGTCTGCATTAATTTTCAGACTGCCTTTTGCCAAATACATTCTCCATGCCTCACAAATGATGTATGATGTTTTCGAGTATAAAATTCCTATAGTATGAGTAGAACGTAGATAATAATACTTCAATATATCTATATGAAAACAAACTTGTCCTTAAATGCACAAATGTGTTTCATTTTAAGAATTATTATCGCTACTACAATGCTTTCCTTCCAACTGTAAATACAATATAGAAATATGAGTTTATTTGTTATACAACAAATATTTTAATGTGTTGACTTTTCATTTTTACAAAAGTTATAATTGTTCATCCAAAAAAGACTAGAGGTACATAATTCTTTTTTTAGTTTTCTTTTAATGATTTTAAAATAAAGATAGTGATATGGTAAGTGTTTACTTATGTAATCGCGCACTCATTCGAAAAAAGTAAATAAAAAAAATGAAAAATAATTGTTCAGATAATGATATTAAGTTTATTGTTAAGAAAGCACTAACATCATTCTCAAATTATAGAACTCAAGTTTTATTTTTACAAATCTAGAAGAAACATATATTAATGTCTTCTGTTGATTCACTTATATATGCTCAAGCATAATAGTAAATGAATTTTTTTTGATTAGTAATATCTCTCTTGAGATATATGAAAAAAATAAATGTTTGCAATTCTCTGATACCTTCCAATCCAAAGATTAATTCTCTATATGTACAACAGAAACAATTACAGTTATTAGATCTGGCATCATGTTTGACTTTGATCGATTTCTTTCCCTCCACTCTTTACATTACCTGTATTTGTTGTTGGAATTTGGTCAAGTCTTTTTTTTGAGTTCTAGACCCTCATTTGTACTTCTAGCGTACTTTGAAAGTATAACAAATAACCATGAATTAGTCTAAGTTTGTGTCATCTCCCTTCCTGATCCAGAAAGATTATCAAAGTTCTTCTGCAGTAAATGTTCTAAATCCGTAGATCATGGATTAACCATCTTAACTGGTAAAGAATAAGCTTTCAAAGTATTTTTTTGGTATACCTAAAGTAGTTGGACAATATTTTCATTCTTAATAGCAACCATTTATTAAAAAAAGATAGATAAATCAAATATCTCCAAAACGCTGCATAATCTTAGGAACCACGAAGAAGTATAATAATCACTCCAATTGTGTACTTATCTCCTGCATTTCACATCGGTGTCATTATATTCTCAGTTCTCATACCAATAATCTGCCTTATGCTTTGAGACCGACTTTTAGGAGATCCCATAATCGAGCAATACCCTTGATAGTCGTGGGGTTACGTCGGTAAAGGGTGTCGTACACTCTTTTTCGCAGGAAGGTTAACCCTCAAGGTTTTTGCATTCTATCCCTTGGTGAATTCATTTCCCTATGGTAGAGAGTGTATAGAACAATGAAGGTTCGTCTTGTGTGAATACCTTGTGGAGTAGGTCATAAGAGCCAGCCTTTTATTGATATAAGGCCCTCTTCCCAAGTTTCTCATGTATATTAAACTAGTATTTTCTGGTGTTTTATTATGTAGCGATTGCGCATTAGTCAAGGTCTTGTGGTACCAATCACTTGTACCATGACCTTCCATAATATACTAACTGCGTAACACTTGTTTAAAATCAGGTACATGCAATCAATTTAACTTTCTAGCTACTAAATATGGTTTGCTTTTGTTATTGAAATTTCAATGCAACTTTCACAGGCTATGATTAATATCTTTATTTTAGATAGTGCAGACTTTTAGGAAAGTTAATTGCCAGTTCCAATGACAGCTCCAAGCACTTATTCAAATGCCATTCATGAACCACTTCATCTTTTTCTTCTTTGAGCTGATTTTTTGGTTATATAGTGCATTCATTTGCACCAATTCTTTCCTGAAAAATACATGGTGATAGGAAATGCGTAGTTAAGGAAAATAAGAGAAGGGGTCCACCATTAATAAAATGAAGCGCCAAGATGAAAGGGATGCGTATAAATTACACAGGGTCCCTATATGTTGGGATAGGAATGGAGAACAAGAGTAATTGGGTGGTATAAGTTTTATTATCGGTATCGTTCGACCACAAACAACGCCACAATAGTAAACTTGTGGTAAATTTTGGTGCTCTACCGCAACATAATCTTGGCTCAGATTACCGAATTGATATCATATATGGCGGCACCTCGCATATTGAATTAACTGTATTCGAACATATTGGAACTAATATGTTCAATATACTCAACTCACAAATCGACACCAAATTGGATTAGAATCTGGGCTGCGGTTCTATTATGTTCCTTCCTATTGGTAGTAATAATTAACTAAGCCGTACCACCTTATTACATCTTAATAGCAATTATGACACAGCCATGCCATACCCTCCCATATTACCTCTGGTTTGCAGTGTGTCTGCTCACTCTGCTATCTTGCTGAGTAAAGAGAGTAGAGTTGCTCGGTTAGAAAAGTAAGATCGATGGAAGTCTATACGCTTATGGCACTAATACTTGTGACGCATCTTCTTTTTGGATTAGTTCTTGCATTTAAATATTCTTGATTCAGTTTTTAATGGATATTTACTAACCTAGGCTGTTTATTTATTATTTGTTATTGTGATCATATTTTATCGTTCTTTATCACTTGTTACAGGGCTATGGTTTGACTATAATCTATGAGTATAGTACAGTATTGTTTGAATGGCTTTGAGCTCCTTTTTATAACAGTAGTTACATGTACTACTAAATTATAAGAGTGTGACTCTTTCACATGTGTCTCTATACCATTTTTTTTACTGTAATCTAACTTATCGTAATGACATACATTAGAACGAGTGTGAACTAGTGAAATAGTAGAGCTAAAGTGAAGCTTGAAGGCTGTGCTTTGTGAAATGCCTGCCATGAGATGACATGATGTCAACTACAATTAGAATTCATTAAGACACACTTGAGCAAAGAATTAATCAAAGCCTTTACTTCATACTAGTGCCGAGCATCTAAGTTTTATTAAGTTGTAAGTGCTTTAATCTGTTGATTGAAGTGAGGGGTTGTGAGTGTTTCATAGCCGGGAGATTTCGTCAGAAATCGAGAGTTAGAGGGTGACCAATAGAGGGGTTGGTGTCGATGGGTTCTAAAGTTCACATTGAACTTAAGAACGATGTCTTAGATTGTATGTAGGTGTGGTATCCTACTTTAATATAAGACGAARTCTTGTGTTGTATCAGGCCATAGTTTTTCCTCTCTTGGCGTTTGTGTTAAGAGTTTATGTGTTGGAAAAATCTCTAGCCTCAAGTTTCTTTTGTTTAAGTTTCTTTTAATTCTGCAAAAAGTAGCTTAAATTCCCTCAATACAATTCACCCCCTCTTGTATTGTTCAATCGATCCAACAGTGGGGCTAATGTGGGTGGTTGTGGGCTGCGGTGGGGCAGTGGTTGGTTGTTTGGAGGTGGAGGTGAATAATTGTATTAGGCAAGGGTATTTTGGGAAATTATATTGAAAATATGGACTTTATTTCTTTTTTTTTGGTGCTGAAGAGGGCAAAGCCCATACAATCAAAACAAACAACTAAGTCCTAATTATTCTAGAAATGGCATATCCTGCAAAATCTTCGTGTAGGAGCTGAGCTAATTGTGCCGTAGCCTTSTCCCAGTAGATCATTKCTTCCTTTTGTGTAGAGCCCATATTTKCTAAGAGGTCAGCCRCTCGATTACTTTCGCGATACACATGAATGATGCAAATGTTATCTCCAAAATTGTGAATGATCGTTCGACATTGATTCACTATGTTGAAGCACTCCCCACCTTGGTATTTACGATCATTAAGTATGTGTACACAAG
>SNQN01003679.1:14091-54746 GCA_008642245.1 Bassia scoparia | reverse complement strand
TCAAATGGGCATTTGTATGTGGTTGATTCGTATTCGACACCGAAGAAATGGGGTATGCAAGGACGGATATGAAAGTGTACACAATGGATGAACAATGGGGGACTTGGGTTCAGGTGAAGTCATTGAAGGATCAAATTTTCGTGCTCAGTAAAGATGTTTGCTTCTCGGTTTCGGTGGATGATTTCCCTGGATGTGAAGGAAATTGCATATACTTTACGGATTTTTCATATACCTTAGAAGAAAATGAGTATTCTGGTTATTTGAGGCATGATAATCGGAGTATGATTCCCATTGGTTGTTCAACTAATGGGAATTCTGGTGCAGAACTGGGATACTATGCTTATCATTTCTTCAGTTTCAATGATCTGAGAATGAGGTACATTGCATGTTGTCCAKCCCTGCAACGATTGTTCACCCCGCCGGAAGATTGTTCCTGCTAAGCCCTGTGTGTCGTTTATATCACGCSCAAGCAGACATAAGTATGTATTAAATTTTCGCTTTGTTTTATTCCCCCAATGTTATATATGGAGTATACTGCTATAATTGTTACATCATTGCTACATTGCTTCTGTATGCATTAGGGATAGCATACCCCTTTTCTAGAATAATAATAATAATAGTGCTAAATATTGGATAGTCTTACTAATACTCCTCAGAAGAAGCGTTTGTATCATATGTAATCAATTAGGATCTTAGTTATTGGATGATGCTTGCAATTACATTGGGCTGAGTAAGAATTATGTTCTAGATGTATCTAAATGTCTTCCGACCTTTAGATCTTGTATAATGTATTGTTTTGTTTTGCTGTCTTTCTTTGTACTACTTGAAAAAAATTTGTAAAAAAYAAGTACTTCTGAGTAATCATATAAATATACGACTTGCTTATGGACATTTGGATTGCCCTGTTCTAAATAGATGGTCTCTTTATAAATAGTTTTAATGTGATTGCACTTGTAGTTTAACAATTATATTTAATAATAATCCGACCTCTATATTTCAAAAATGGCAAAGTTTGACTTTTGCCTTACATAGAGAGATTAAATTTGTCTATTATATAATATCTACGTAATAACATTATTTTTCTTTTGGTGCATACAAATTATCCCTTTGTTGATGTAATCATCACAAGCAATTGCATAGTGCTGGCTGAACATTTTGTCCAAGTGTTCATTAAGTGATTTGAAAACTGGCCATCCTGTTACTTGGATAAAGTTGTTTACTTTTTTACAGGATTTTATAGTATTTCAATGAACTTGCTCTGCTTCTTGGTGTTCTGTAGTTCTCTTTAACCATGCTTATCTTTGCAATATGTGGTTGGATCATAGCTCCATAGGTGCTGTAAAATCCGGCTCTTATAGTGTGTCTAAATCAGCTTCTTATATTCTAGTCCTTTTTTTTTTAATAAATTGAAGGTAGAATTTTAAGAAAAGAGTAAAGGAGAGCCTTGTGGCTACAGGTTTCAGCATCCACAAAATGAAAAATGAAAAAAAAWAAAGTAAAAAAATAAAATAATAAATCAGGGCGGCAAGTAGCCTCATTCAAGCAAAGTAGTTTGGACTCTTTCTCATACATATAGAGTTATATTAAGCTAATATGATGGCATATGCTAGTATAGAATTGTACATCATAAAAGAATTATGATGGGTCAACTAATTTTCCTTCAGGAATGGCACCAAGCACAGGACGCCATGCCCTCTTGAAAACCCGAATACGGAAACCGGTTGAACCACTAGCCTGTCTACTGATCCCTCTTCTAACTCTTCGACCACCGCTATGCGTAACTGGAGGTGGCATATCACCTGCAACTGGGGTCTGCTGTTGGAGCCTAAAGGCTTGATTATCATCTAGAATTGTATTATGGTATAACTTTGATGATGACATCAAGTCCTTCAATGTATTTCTGCCAATGACTTCATCATTGTTCACAATCCCCAGTTTCAACAAGCTTTGCCTGGGATMTGGTTTCCGGTCGCCATCAATGGGACGTAGAAGAAGCATCCCAAGTGTCATCCGCCTGCGACCTTGGTGTTGCAATAATGGAGTTTGAGTTGGGCTGTTGCTGATTCCGCATTTTCTGATCATCGCCATTCCTCTGTATTCCCCGCTCTCTGGTTTGCTTAGTCTGTGCTTTGCTTTGTATGTGTATTATTATTATTATTATTATTGTGGTATGGGCGTATCAGAGTGGTACTTATATATAAACAAAGTGTTGGGTAAAATAACGTTTTGAAGGGGGATTCAAATTCAAATAGTAAAAACTATTAAGAATGATTGTAGTTTGTTATGATGGTTTATGAGAGTGAGGGAAATGGTGATTGTGTCTTGAGATTAATGTCTCAATTTTCAAGTACCAAAGCATATCTCACTACTCAAAGGGAACTTAATAGCATAATGCACGCTCAATCATTGCGCATTTTACCATTTTGTGCCTCCATTGGATTTTTTGGGATTACTACGGCAGACGTGTCTCTTTAAACTATACTCTCTGCTTATTTCCAGTGGAGATATCATGAAAGTGGGTTTCCTGTGACTTGCAATGACAATGTGTGAGGTTAGGACTGTCAATTCGGATCAACAGTTAGTTAAGGTTGAACCCAAACGTTAGTTCAATAAGTTCGTTTCAGTCAAGTTTAACGATAAAACAGTTTAGTTCAGTTTAAGTTGATTAGATTCAGTTCAATAGTTCGAACAGTTCAGTTCAGTTCAGTTTCAGTTTTGGACGGATTGAAACCGTTCAGTTTTAGTAACAGTAGTTATCTCAGTTAAAGAATAGTTCAGTTCTTAGTTTTGGTTGGTATCGGTTAGTTCAATTCAGTTAAAGAATTTCAGTTCAAGTTAAGTTCAGTTTTGGTTGGTATCGGTTCAGTAATTCATTGACCAAGTTGGTTCAGTTAATTCATTTGACCAAATTCGGTTCAGTTCATTTTGGGCGGATTGAAACACGTTCAATTTGGTACAGTATGAGCAATTTTCAATAATTGATTCATCAAAGTGTTATAAGAATAACAATGGCAATATAACTCATATATCTTATTATATTTATTTGTCATTAGTTATTACCCATTAACTTAATTATCTCATATCAAATTCAATTTACTATTTTATCATTAATTACATCTATCTCATATCCTCTTCAAAAATTATAAAATAATGTCTATCTCAATCATTCAACAAATTACTTATATCTTAATATAATAATCAAGTGTAAAATTATCTAATATAATAAGTGTAAAATTCTAATTATTTATTTGTTTATTTGTTTTATTTCAATTAATTGTTTTTATTTTGTTTTAGTTCAGTTTTAGTCTATTTTAGTTTTAGTTTATTACTTTATTAAGTTCAATTAATTTGGTTTCAGTTAAGTTAGTTTCAGTTATCTCAGTTCAGTTAAGTTCGTTTCAGTTGATTACGGTTCAGTTAAGTTCAATTTCAGTTATCCAGTTCAGTTAAGTTCAGTTTCAGTAAGTTCAGTTCAGTTAATTTCAGTTCAGTTCTTTTACTTCAGTTTCAGTTAAGTTAAGTTCAGTTTCTAGTTCAGTTAATTTCAGTTTAGTTTTATTTACAGTTATTTCAGTTCAGTTTGTTAGTTCAGTACAGTTCGTTTCAGTTTTATATTACAGTTAATTCAGTTTCAGTTTGACTCAGTTCAGTTACAGTTCATTTAGTTCAGTTAATTAGTTATATTGCAGTTTATCAGTTATAATCAGCTGATAACAAATTGACAGCCTAGTTGAGGGCTTGAGGACGTGTATTTCTTGTTTTCATTTCCCACTGCTAGATTGCTAGTGTTAGTTTTGGACAGGTTTAAATAGTTATTGGAAGTCAATCTCTTGTTGGTTAAGAGCGTCTATAAAGGAGTATTAAGTTTATTCTCTCTATTAATGTTGTGCTGACCTGTGAGAGTGAGGATAGATCAAATCTTCCCTCTTGATTTGGGGAGATTAATTCTCATTTTCATCTTTGTTGTTTCTAAAACACAAAAAAAAAAACCCAATTGCACAAAGTATGAATACTTTTGAGTCGGGTTGATACGATGAGTCAAAGACCAAAGCAACGTATTTATAATTTAATATTCGGATAAAGGTGTCAATATCTTGACCTAAACTTCGATGCTGTTTGGTTGGGTTTCGGAAAAGAAAGGGAATCCACACAACTCATCCCTTTGTTTTGGTTTGTTAGCCATAACATCATTCCTTTACTCACTATATCCTCCATTTCCCTCTACCTCTTCCTCCATAGGGATACAAACCCTCTTTCCCTCTTCACTTGACTATCATCCACCCTCCACCCCACAAATATAACCCACCACACAACACTTCAGACACACGAATCTCACCCACACACTAACCACTCCACGCGATGACCCACACTCACCCTTACTCACAACCCACGCAACAAACACAAACCCTAAATAATTTATCAACAGAAGAACCCACGTCGACCATCACCGCACCCAAACCCACCACAAAACCTAAACCATCAACCACAAAATCGCTACCCATGACACCACAAGATCTAGGAAAAAGGGGGGGAGATGAGAGAAGACTGTGCTATGGCAGAGATTGGCGTGGCGACAGACACAGAGATGAGAGACAAAGGTGTGGCGGCGAAGAGAGAGATGAGATGCGAGATTGATGTGGCTGAGAAGATGGGCACCGTGGTATTGTCATGAAAGAGTATATATATAGTGGTAGTTGTTGGTGATGAAAGAGATAATGGTAGTTGTTATTGGTGATGAAAGAGATAGTCGTTGTGATGGATGTAGATGTTTTATGATAGAGAGAGGAGGAGATAAGGGTGATTGCAAGAGGGTTTAAGAGATTACCATACCAAACAAAACAAAAAGGAAAGGGTTTTGTTTTTCTTTTCTTTCATAGCCCTTTGTTTATTCCTTTCATTTCCCCCTTGCTAAACCAAACATCCCCTCAGTTTCTTGACGAGCTTATGTTGTTTTAGGTTTTGCAAATGCTAATTACCGAGTATAATTTTTTAAAGGGATATTTTCCCATATACCCCTGACTTTTAGCCTAATAACCCATATACCTCCGTGTTTTTAGAAACGCCTCATATACCCCCCACATTAGACAAAATAACCCAAATACCCTTAATGAGGATGAAAAACCTAACGCCGTTAGTTTTCATTCAATTATAACTCTTAATCCTTTCTCTTTATTTCCTCCATTCTACTACTTTCATCCTACCTCCTGCCTCCTACCTCCTACCTCCTACCTCAGTACCTCCTTCCTCCTTCCTCCTTCTCACCTCCACCACCACCACGACACTTTCTCTCTCTTCCTCTCTCAAATTTAGTTACATAAAACCACCACCCCTCACGCAGCCAACCACCACCCCTCACGCAGCCAACCACCACCCCTCACGCAGCCAACCACCACAATATTCATTCGTTCTCCTTGAATCCTCAATACAACAACAGTTTAGCCAGTTATTCAGCAACAAATACATGGGAGAGAAGCTGAAAATGCTAACAGCCCTCGAAGGCGAGAAAACGCTGAACACGAGCCACCAACGTGGTCCAATTTCTCTCAAATCAATTTCCCCCAAATTTGTAAAACCCTAAATTGATTTGGGGGAAATTGATTTAGGGGAAATTGAGCTTGAAATTGCTGAGACTGCCAAAGGTTGCCTTTGTGGGACAGAAGCGGAAGGATCAGAAGGTAGTGGTGTAACATGTGTGTTAGGGGATGGAATGGAGCCATGATATCTTTTGAGAAGGGAGACATGAAAGGTTGGGTATATTTTGGAACTGGGGGTACTTGTAGGGTATAAGCTCTTTAGTCAACCTTTTTGAGCACCTTATAAGGGTCATAGTTCGTGTTGTGACATCTAGTTTCTGGATGCCCAGTCCCCAATTAGGAACTCCCTTTTTTTTATTTATGTTTGTTTGATAAGGTAAGCAGATAGGATGTGGGGTGGTTAGTGGAGGTCGTTGGGTGGTGGGATGCGGGTGGTTGTGAGTGGCTGTCGTAGGTCGGTGGTGGAGGTGGTGGTTGGGGGCTGGGGTGGCAGTCATGGGTTGAGGGAGGTGAGAGAAAATGAGGGGGTTTGAGTTTTGGGTTGAAGAAGACAATGAATTCTGGGTTAATTAAGGAATAATGGAGTAGAGGAATGAATTAAGGATGAATTATTAGTAAAATCCTAACGGTGTTAAAAACTTAACGGTTTTTTGGCTCATTAAGGGTATTTGGGCTATTATATCTGATGTTAGGGGTATATGAGGCGTTTCTAAAAATACGAGGGTATATGGGTTATTAGGCTAAAAGTCAGGGATATATGGGGAAATATCCCTTTTTTAAATAAAAGACTATTGTTATTTGTGAGGATCCAAGTATACCTTAATGCTCGGACTCTGCAACAATTGAAGTTACTAAAATTCCATCACATAAGAAAATTTAGTTAGATAATAAGTATCTGGATATAAAAGGTGTAACATTGTTGTAAGGAGTAAGTCAAATATATTCAAGAGTCTAATTTTCTATTTTCAATAAGTGCTTAATCTTTTGAACAAACAAATTGGGAAAAATTTGTTAACTTGTCCAATACCTATGACATCTTTGGTAGCCAATCATGAAAAGATAATAAGATTAATTTTATCAAGATTATAAACTCATATATGGGTCATATTACTCATATCATTGTAATGTTTTCTTATATCTAATTATGTTTTTTGTTGCTAATTTTCATTAAAATCTACTACTATCTCAAAAAAGGTAACTTCATTTCGTTATAAAATTTCTCATTTTTGAGTTTATTTATTATGGTTCAAATGAAACACAAGGACGGAGTACATTTACAATGAAAGGAGATATGAAGATTCGATTTTTGACTACAGAATCAAAAGTGACAGGGTTATATATATATATATATATATTTATATATATATATATAATATATATATATATTATATATAATATATATATATATATATATAGAGAAGAGAGAGAGGAGAAGAGAGAGAGAGAGAGTCAGGATCATGTGAAAATCACATGTTATATGAGACGTGAACCAAAATAAGTGGGTATATTTTACATTTAAGGGGTACATACAAGCAGTAAAGGGGTAACACAAGACTTCAGTCTATTGAATGAACAGTACCGTGTACCTCTTTAAAATCAATGTACCAATTGAAATACAGTATATACATAGATTAATCGTGACGTCATCTCCAATCCACGGTCAGATTAAAAGTTTTAGTTTCCACCTAAATTTGTGTTTTCACATGACCTATTCCTATATATATATATATATATAATATATATATATATTATATAATATATATATATATATATGTATTATGATGTATGTATAAAGTCTTTGCTTAAGTAGTTGCGAGATACTTAGTAGTCTCATAGTTAACAACAATTGTTTTTTTACTACTATTTTATTATTATTAGTTTTGTTTTTTAGTTTTGCCCGTTATAATAATCCTTTATATTTTAATCTTGAAATTGAACGAAGACTCGCTGAGATAGGAAATGAGAGGTTAGAAGAACAACAGTATTGTTAGATTGAAATTTGGAGCTCTTATTTTCGGATACTGAAGAGATGGGAGAAGAGCAACCTGCTCGTATTTTGCGAGACTACGCAATGCCCATGCTGGGCACTTCCAAGTATCTTAAGACCTTCTGTTTATGCAATAATTTTGAGCTTAGCTGCTTAATTAATATTGTTCAATAAGATAATTTAGCGTTTTCTAGTGAAGATCCTAATGAACATTTAGCTGATTTTCTTGAAAAATGTGATACAATTAAAATTAATGGAGTAAATGATGAAGCTATTAATTAAGGCTATTTCATTTTCACTAAAAGACAAGCTAAAATGGTTGAATTCTAATGCGCTGAATTCTTTTATTATTGGAATGCTTTATTCAGCTTTCTTAATAATATTTCCACTGGTAAACTGCTAAATTACGTAATGATATTACTAATTTTATTTCAATCTGATGGAGATCTTATATGAGGCATGGGAAGATTTAAGAATTACAACGTCAATGTCACAATACATATGGTATATCTGATTGGCTATTATTTCAAACCTTTTATAATGGCTTAAATCATTTATTAGAAATTATATTGATGCTCGACAGGTTGGTGCTTTAATGGGTGAAAACTGAAGAAGCTATAATTTTTGAAGAAATGGCTTTAAATATTTGGTTGTTTCTAGTGAAAGTCAATACCTAAAAGAATATGGGATGTATGATTTTGGATGGTATAAACATGTTAAATGCTAAAGTTGACAACTTAGTTAAATTTTCAGTAAATGAATAATGTTAGCCAAGTTTTCTAATGTTGATATGGATGTAATTCGTGTGGGGGTGCACATTTAAATGGTGAATGCACTAATATTGAACAGGCTCAATTTGTTTCTAACTATAATGTTCAAAAAATGCCATACTCTAATACTTATAATCTGGATGAGAAATCACCCTAATTTTCTTGGAGAGATTAAGGAATCAAATAGTAATATAATTTGGACCACAAATCACCTGGTTTTCCTCAAAGAACCACAACAAGAGACTAAACTACATGGAATTACTATTGAAAACTTGTTAATACTATTTGAAAGGATCAATAATTAAAATAAAGTTGATCAATTAGCTAATGCAATTAATGCTAGAGTCAGGATGTTTCCTAGTAATAGAGGTTATCTAATGAAAATGTAACTACTAAATAGTAAATGAAGATGTAACATGAATGGAAAAAAGAAGTTGAAGAAATGAACCTACTCCTCTGTGAAGCCTTATGTTCTCCTGTTCTTTTTCTCAAAGACTTAGCAAACTAATATGATAATTTGAGAAATTTCTTAAAATTTTAAAATTGCATATAATATTCTTTTTGCTGATGTTATAATGCAATCCCCTCTATTCTAAGTTTCTTAAGAAATATGTCTAAAAAGAGGAATCAAAGATTATGAGACTATTGCTTTGAGTGAGGAGTGTAGCGCTGTCATTCAGGAAAAGCTTCTCCTAACTAAAAGATCCAGGAAGTTTTCTATTCCTTGCACTATTGGTGATGGTAATTTTTTCTAAAGCTTTATGTGACTTAGGTGCAAGCGTATCATTATGCCATTGTTCTATTTCAGAAGTTTAGATTAAATATTTAAAACTACTATTGTGTCTTACACTTGCTGATGATCTATGAAATACCTTTAGGAGTGTTGGAAATGTTTTAATGAAACTGATAAATATTATTCCTGTTGATTTTATTGTTCTGATTATAGATGAGGATTTGATGTACTATTATATTAGGAAGACCATTTTAGCTAGTGCAGGTGCTATAATTGATGTTAAAAATGGAAACTTACCTTTAATTGGTGAAGAAAAGTTGAATTTAATTTATCTCATGCTTCTAAATACTTTCTTTCACTGATCATGTGTTTAGAGTTGATGTTGCTGATAATTTGAATAAGGATTTTTCATGAAATTACTTCAAATATACTCTTGAAGTATGCTAACAAGTGCAGGTACAAGCATAATAATGAAATGTTGTAGTTGTGAATATGGTGAATGTTTAAAGGCATGCACTCCGTGGAAGAAAAGAGGTAATTTTTTTTGAGAAAGTAAGAAAATTTCATTAATAGCAATAAAGTACAACATCAGCCTTAGCTACAACACAAAGCTAAACAAGCATCAAACACAACAAAGACCAACTTCTGAATGCTATGTATGCATCATTCTAAGCCAGAATCCACTTCTAGGAAGGGTAGACTGACATAAGCAATCATTTGCAGCATCCAGAAACACTAGCAATTAAGTCATTCTACATAACCATTCCCTATAACAGGGAGGTTTTCTAGGATACATTTGAGATTCTCCAAAAACATGCTGCCTAACAGTTTGCATACAATACCTAGGAATTTCTATATACATTCCAAATAGCTTGTTCCTTTGCTGCCAAATAGCATAAATCACAGCTACACCAAGACATTGCACTACCTGTGCCTGAATTTGTTGCCCCCTGGCCTCTGCATCCAACATATTAAACTGCTGCAAAGAGCTACACTTGTCCATGTGTCTGCAAAATTGCATTGCCAGCATTTCCTAGCAAATCACAATTAAAGAACAGGTGTTCAATGGTTTCTGCAGCCTCTCCACATATAGGACACTCTGTGGGAACATTAAGATGCATCTTGAGCAGCCTATCCCTGGTCCTTAACCTTTTCCACATCATCATCCACTGATAAAACTACACTTAGGAATATTGATCCTATTCCACACCATTTATCCCATTCTCAGGTATTTCATCCCTGCAGGCCAATCATAACCTTCTTTTGCTGAGTACTTAGTACCATTGAACCTCCAATGATCTTGGTTATACCACTTCTGAATAAATCCTTGATTTTACACAACTGTTTCCAAATAAACTAGCAGAAGTAGGGGAACATAAGATTTCCAATCCCTTCCTTTTAAGTAAACAGCATTTATCCATTTAACCCACATATTATCAGCCTTGGAAGCCACACTCCAAATATATTTCCCAGAAGCCTGATTCCAAGAAGACTGTTCTGAAGCCTAAACCTCCAAATTTTTTTCTTACAAACACAATCCCAAGCAATCAAAGCCACCCTATTAGTTTGAGCTTGACCACTCCACAATAATTCTACAACTTGCACCACTCCTTCAATAACATTTTAGGCAGCAGGAACATAGTAGCCCAATAGAAGTGCAAGTTAAGCAACACAGCATTAATCAGTGAGCTCATCCAGCATAAGAGAGAGTCTTTGTACCCCAAGATTGATCCTAGAAGTGTTTATCTATTAAGAACTGACAATCATCCTTAGATAATTTCTTAGCATTGATCTTCACTCCAAATACCTAAAAAGAAGGATCCTTCTGTATTGAGACATCTCCAAAATCCTAGCCTTCACCCTGCCTCCATGTTACATGATATAAAGCTGATTTCCTGAGTTAGCAACACAACCTGAGGTTGCTGCAAAGTGCCAAAGCCCTTAAGTTCACATAACTGATCTGGTCCCCCTTACAAACAACATCAAGTCATCTGCAAAGACTAGATGATTGAGTCATACTTTTACATTTATAATGGAATTGATACCCCTCCTGTTCTTTGACACAATCTAAGCTTGATAAGTACTCCATCAGATCAACAACAAAAGTGGTGACAAGGGTCTCCCCGCTCAAACCTTTCTTCCATGGAAAAAACCATGAAGAATGCCATTGTACATAGAAGTATTTGGGGATGTGACACAACTCATAGTCCATTGCACAAATATCAGGAAACTGAAGAGCTTTTAACTGTCTTCCAAGAATTGCCAATGAACTGAATCATAGCTTTTCTGATATCTACTTTTAGCATACAGCTTGCAGGGTAGCTTTCCTGTTATACAATCCCACCATATCCTGAATTATGCTAACATTATGGAAAATCTGCCTCCCTGAAATGAACCTGACTGATTGGAGCAATAATATCAGGTAGCACCTTCTTGAGCCTCGACACAAAAGCTTGGTAATATTATAAATTGTATTCAGCAAGCTATAGGTCTAAATCCATTACTGATTGAGGTGACTCACTTTTGGTATTAAGGTCATTTTTGTGCAATTAACAGCACCAAGCAATCCCATGCTGGAAAAAATCTTTAATGGCTCTACATCATCAGCCCAACCACACTCCATGCTTCTTATAAAAAGTACTTTGAATCCATCTGACCAGGATTTATCCCCAGGGATAGTCCACAAAACTCTTAATCTCTTCATCTGTGACAGGCATCAAAAGCTCCTCTCTGTGTTGCTCTGTAAGAATAGGACCTCTTTGGATAACTTCCTCTTTAATAGAGATGTCTACCTGGTCTTGAACACCCACAATTTAGTATAGTATCCTCAAATGCCTTCTGATTCCTGCAGGCTGATCCTGAACCTCCCCATGCATGTCTTGGATAGATAGCACTTGTTGCTGATGATGTCTAATTTTAATGGATTGATGAAAGAATTTGAATTCTCATCCCAGCCTTTAACCAGTTAATTTAGCTTTCTGGGTTAAGTAGCTCAGGTAGCTTTTTTTGATCTCCCTCAGATTATTACTTGCTTCTATCTCCTGCTGTATCAACAAGGATCCCCAGCTGAGCATGAAGCTTCAATTGACAATTTTCCAATTCCCTTCTGGCTTTAAAATACTTCTCTTCAATATTCCATAAGATGTGCATTCAACTGCTTTAACAAAGGTTTCAACCCTTTAAGCTTCTGAACTGAAATACATAAGAGTACCTGTGACATCTGCTTGCCATCCTTGCTGAATGATTTTAAAAAGTGATGATCACTCCACATATCAAAAAACTGAACGACTTTTGCCCACAAACACCTTAGAATCCAAATGATCACTGCAGGGCAATGATCAAAAAGACCTTCAGGATGAAAGTGCACATAGAATTTGGAAACTCACCAAGCCAGGCTTCATTACCAAGGCACCTATCCAGTTTACTGAAGCCTTCAGACTCCTTCTGTTTATTATTCCAAGTATACTTGCTCCCTTTTTGTTTAATATCCACAATTTGGGCATGATAAACACACTTCTGGAAATCTGCAACCTCATGATACTGAACCTCTGAGCCAATTCTGTCCTCCATGTTAAGAGGGCAGTTGAAATCTCTTGCTACAACCCAAGGCATAGAAATACCATGTGCCAAGGAAGTAAGAGAATCCCAAAGAGACTCCCTCTCCCCAGCCCCATTAAAAGCGTAGACAAAGGTAGCTACAAAATGCTTCCCAGTTGTTTTATGATGAACTGCAATATGAATGCATTGATCTGTACAAAGCATGGGTTGCACAACAAAAAATTGAGGCAACCAGGCTACTAAAATTCTGCCACCAGGATGCTCAGCAAAATTAGTTGTGATACACCAGCCTTGAAAAATATTGCTATAATTTTTGTTTCCACCAAACAGACTAACCCTATCTTATTATTTACAATGAATTTCATCACCTCCTTCTGCTTTTGAGACCTATTTAGGCCTCTCACATTCCATGCAATGATATTATCCATTATGTATAGCTTTAGGACTGCCCCCTGGACTTACCATCACCTTCCCCACCACAAAGCCTGGTTCCCCAAGTACAGTAAAAGTATTGCCATGAGGCACCTCAACACCTGTGTATACCATGGTCCTCCTTTTAATGGGTTGGTGTGATTGTTTGACAACAGTCCACAACACTGGATCCTTCTCAGAAGGGATAGTCACTTCTGGTTGTACATCACAATTCTTGTCTTGATCATCCTTAACTTCTGATCCCCCTGGAAGGGTTTCACATTGTACCTTAGCATCTGCAGACACCCCTTGCTGAACCCCAGTATTTTTAGGTCTCCACACCCTATTAGTAGCCTTCTTGCACTTCTGAGCATCATGTCCAAACAATCCACATACACTACATTTATAAGGTTTCCAAGCATAATGAATTGCCTGTTGCACCCTTACTCCATGTTCATTTGTGAAATAAAATGCATCAGGAAACTCTCCATTCACTTTCATCTCAATCAACACCCTGGCATACCCAATTTTCTCTCTTCTAACTGTAGCTTGATCTGCTTGAACAAACTTCCCTAAACCTGCCACCAGTTTACTTAGGCAACCCCAATATTTCAGTGGTAGTGCAGGTAAATTCACCCACACTGGCACTGTAATGGGAGAAGGGCTCTCAATCTCCATTCCATCTTCCATTCTACAGGTATTTCATCCCTGCAGAGCCAATCATAACCTTCTTTTGCTGAGTACTTAGTACCATTGAACCTCCAATGATCTTGGTTATACCACTTCTGAATAATCCTTGATTTTACACAACTGTTTCCAATACCAACTAGCAGAAGTAGGGGAACATAAGATTTCCAATCCCTTCCTTTTAAGTAAACAGCATTTATCCATTTAACCCACATTTATCAGCCTTGGAAGCCACACTCCAAATATATTTCCCAGAAGCCTGATTCCAAAGAAGACTGTTCTTGAAGCCTAAACCTCCAAATTTTTCTTCTTACAAACACAATCCCAAGCAATCAAACCACCCTATTAGTTTGAGCTTGACCACTCCACAAATATTCTACAAACTTGCACCACTCCTTCAATAACTTTTAGCAGCAGGAACATAGTAGCCCAATAGAGTGCAAGTTAAGCAACAAGCATTAATCAGTGACTCTAGCATAAGAGAGAGTCTTTGTACCCCAAGATTGATCCTAGAAGTGATTTTATCTATTAAGAACTGACAATCATCCTTAGTATTTCTTAGCATTGATCTTCACTCCAAATACCTAAAAGAAGGATCCTTCTGTGTATTGAGACATCTCCAAAATCCTAGCCTTCACCCTGCCTCCATGTTACATGAAATAAAGCTGATTTCCTGAGTTAGCACACAAACCTGAGGTTGCTGCAAAGTGCCAAAGCCCTTAAGTTCACATAACTGATCTGGTCCCCCTACAAAACAACATCAAGTCATCTGCAAAGACTAGATGATTGAGTCATAACTTTACATTTATAATGGAATTGATACCTCCTGTTCTTTGACACATCTAACAGCTTGATAAGTACTCCATCAGAAAAACAAAAGTGGTGACAAGGGTCCCCTGCCTCAAACCTTTCCTTCCATGGAAAAACCATGAAGATGCCATTGTACATAAGAGTATTTAGGGATGTGACAAACTCATAGTCCATGCACAAATATCAGGAAACTGAAGAGCTTTTAACATGTCTTCCAAGAATTGCCAATGACTGAATCATAGCTTTTCTATATCTACTTTAGCATACAGCTTGCAGGGTAGTTTCCTGTTATACAATCCCACCATATCCTGAATTATGCTAACATTATGGAAAATCTGTCTCCTGAAATGAACCCTGACTGATTGGACAATAATTCAGGTAGCACCTTCTTGAGCCTCAGACACAAAAGCTTGGTAATACATTATAAATTGTATTCAGCAAGCTATAGGTCTAAATCCATTACTGATTGAGGTGACTCACTTTTGTATTAAGGTCAATTTGTGCAATTAACAGCACCAAGCAACTTCCCATGCTGGAAAAAATCTTTAATGGCCTACAACTCAGCCCAACCACACTCCATGCTTCTTATAAAAGTACTTTATAATCCATCTGACCAGGAGATTTATCCCCAGGGATAGTCCACAAAACTCTCTTAATCTCTTCATCTGTGACAGGCATCAAAAGCTCCTCTCTGTGTTGCTCTGTAAGAATAGGACCTCTTTGGATAACTTCCTCTTTAATAGAGATGTCTACCTGGTCTTGAACACCAGCAATTTAGTATAGTAATCCTCAAATGCCTTCTGATTCCTGCAGGCTGATCCTGAACCTCCCCTCTGCATGTCTTGGATAGATAGCACTTGTTGCTGATGATGTCTAATTTTAATGGATTGATGAAAGAATTTGAATTCTCATCCCCATTTAACCAGTTAATTTTAGCTTTCTGGGTTAAGTAGCTCAGGTAGCTTTTTTTATCTCCTCAAGTATTACTTGCTTCTATCTCTGCTGTATCAACAAGGAATCCCCAGGCTGAGCATGAACTTCAATTGACAATTTTCCAATTCCTTCTGGCTTTAAAATACTTCTCTTCAATATCCATAAGATGTGCATTCAACTGCTTAACAAAGGTTTCAACCCTTTAAGCTTCTGACTAGAAATACATAAGAGTACCTGTGACATCTGCTTGCCATCCTTGCTGATGATTTTAAAAATCTGGATGATCACTCCACATATCAAAAACTGAACGACTTTTGCCCACAAACACCTTAGAATCCAAATGATCACTGCAGGCAATGATCAAAAAGACCTTCAGGATGAAAGTGCACATAAGAATTTGGAAACTCACCAAGCCAGGCTTCATTACCAAGGCACCTATCCAGTTTACTGAAGACCCTTCAGATCTTGGCTTCTAATGTTGATATGGCATGTAATTSGTGTGGGGGTGCACATTTAAATGGTGAATGCACTAATATTGAACAGGCTCAATTTGTTTCTAACTATAATCGTTCACAAAATGACCCATACTCTAATACTTATAATCCTGGATGGAGAAATCACCCTAACTTTTCTTGGAGAGATTAAGGAAATCAAAATAGTAATAATAATTTTGGACCACAAAATCCACCTGGTTTTCCTCAAAGACAACCACAACAAGAGACTAAACCTACATGGGAATTAACTATTGAAAAACTTGTTAATACTACTTCTGAAAGGATCAATAAATTAGAAAATAAAGTTGATCAATTAGCTAATGCAATTAATGCTAGAAGTCAAGGATGTTTGCCTAGTAATATAGAGGTTAATCCTAATGAACAATGTAAAGCTATAAATAGTAAATGAAGATGTCAACAATGAAATGGAAAAAGAAGTTGAAGAAAATGAACCTACTCCTCCTGTGAAGCCTTATGTTCCTCCTGTTCCTTTTCCTCAAAGACTTCAGCAACATAATATTGATAATCAATTTGAGAAATTTCTTAAAATGTTTAAACAATTGCATATTAATATTCTTTTTGCTGATGRTATAATGCAAATCCCCTCTTATTCTAAGTTTCTTAAAGAAATCATGTRTAAAAAGAGGAAATCAGAAGATTATGAGACTATTGCTTTGAGTGAGGAGTGTAGCGCTGTCATTCAGGAAAAGCTTCCTCCTAAACTAAAAGATCCAGGAAGTTTTTCTATTCCTTGCACTATTGGTGATGTTAATTTTTCTAAAGCTTTATGTGACTTAGGTGCAAGCGTATCACTTATGCCATTGTCTATTTGCAAGAAGTTAGGATTAAATGATTTAAAACCTACTATTGTGTCATTACAACTTGCTGATAGATCTATGAAATATCCTTTAGGAGTGTTGGAAAATGTTTTAATGAAACTTGATAAATTCATTATTCCTGTTGATTTTATTGTTCTTGATTATYGATGAGGATATTGATGTACCTATTATATTAGGAAGACCATTTTTAGCTACTGCAGGTGCCATAATTGATGTTAAAAATGGAAAACTTACCTTTAAAATTGGTGAAGAAAAAGTTGAATTTAATTTATCTCATGCTTCTAAATACCCTTCTTTCACTGATCATGTGTTTAGAGTTGATGTTGCTGATAATTTGAATAAGGAATTTTTTCATGAAATTACTTCCAAATATACTCTTGAAGTATGCCTAACAAGTGCAGGTACAAGCATAAATAATGAAAATGTTGTAGTTGTGAATATGGTGAATGCTTTAYAGGCATGCKCTCCGTGGAAGAAAAGAGGTAATTTTTTTTGAGAAAGTAAGAAAATTTCATTAATAGGCAAATAAAGGTACAACACTCAGCCTTAGCTAACAACACAAAGCTAAACAAGCATCAAACAATCAAAGACCAACTTCCTGAATGCTATGTATGCATCATTCCTAAGCCAGAATCCACCTTCTAGGAAGGGTTAGACTGACATAAGCAATCATTTGCAGCATCCAGAAGACACTAGTCAATTAAGWCAGRAGTCTACATAACCATTCCCTATCAGACAGGGAGGTTTTCCTAGGCATTACATTGGAGATTCTCCAAAAAACATGCTGCCTAACAMTTTGCATACAATACCTAGGAATTTCTATAGTACATTCCCAAATAGCTTTGTTCCTTTGCTGCCAAATAGCATAAATCACAGCTACACCAAGACATTGCACTACCTGCTGCCTGAATTTGTTGCCCCCTGGCCTCTGCATCCAATCATTAAACTGCTGCAAAGAGCTACACTTGTCCATGTGTCKTGCAAAATTGCATTGCCAGCATTTCCTAGCAAACTCACAATTAAAGAACAGGTGTTCAATGGTTTCTGCAGCCTCTCCACATATAGGACACTCTGTGGGAACATTAAGATGCATCTTGAGCAGCCTATCCCTGGTCCTTAACCTTTTCCACATCATCATCCAGCTGATAAAACTACACTTAGGAATATTGATCCTATTCCACACCCATTTATCCCATCTACAGGTATTTCATCCCTGCAGAGCCATCATAACCTTCTTTTGCTGAATACTTATACCATTGAACCTCCAATGATCTTGGTTATATCCACTTCTGTAAATCCTGATTTTACACAACTGTTCCAATACCAACTGCAGAAGTAGGGGACATAGATTTCCAATCCCTTCCTTTTAAGTAAACAGCATTATCCATTAACCCACATATTATCAGCATTGGAAGCCACACTCCAATATATTTACCCAGTAAAGCTGATTCCAAAGAAGACTGTTCTTGAAGCCTAACCTCCAAATTTTCTTCTTACAAACACAATCCCAAGCAATCAAAGCCACCCTATTAGTTTGAGACTTGACCACTCCACAATAAGTTCTACAAACTTGCACCACTCCTTCAATACAGTTTTAGGCAGCAGGAACATAGTAGCCCAATACGAGTGAAGTTAAGCAACACAGCATTAATCAGTGATCTCTTGCCAGCATAAGAGAGAGTCTTTGTACCCCAAGATTGTGATCCTAAGATATTCTATTAATAAGAACTGTCAATCATCCTTAAAATTTTCTTAGCATTGATTTCACTCCAAATACCTAAAAAGTAAGGATCCTTCTTTGTGTATTAGACATCTCCAAATCCTAGCCTTCACCCCTCCTCCATGTTACATGAAAAAAGCTGATTCCCTGAGTTAGCACACAAACCTGAGGTTGCTGCAAAGTAGCCAAAGCCCTTTAATTCAGCATAACTGATCTGGGCTCCCCCTTACAAAACAACATCAAGTCATCTGCAAAGACTAGAAATGATTGAGCTTCATACATTTACATTTATTATGGAATTGAACCCCTTGTTCTTGACACAATCTAAACAGTCTTGATAATACTCCATAACAGATCACAAACAAAAGTGTACAAGGGCATCCCTGCCTCAAACCTTTCCTTCCATGGAAAAAACATGAAGAGTGCCATTCGTACATAGAGAGTATTTAGGGTGTGACACAAATCATAGTCCATTTGCACAAACTAATCAGGAAACTGAAGAAGCTTTTTACATGTTTCAAGAATTGCCAATGACTGAATCATAGCTTTTCTGATATCTACTTTTAGCATACAGCTGCAGGGGAGTTTCCTGTTATACAATCCCCCCATTCCTGAATTATGCTAACATTATGGAAAATCTGTCTCCCTATGAACCTGACTGATTGGAGCAATAATCAAGGTGCACCTTCTTGAGCCTCAACACAAAGCTGGTAATACATTTATAAATTGTATACAGCAAGCTATAGGTCTAAACTCCATTCTTATTGAGGATGACTCACTTTTGGTATTAAGGTCAATTTGTGCGCTTAACAGCACCAAGCAACTTCCCATGCTGGAAAAAATCTTTATGGCTCAACATACTCCGGCCCACACACTCCATGCTTTCTTATAAAGTTACTGTTATATCCATCTGAACCAGGAGATTATCCCCAGGATAGTCACAAACTCTCTTAATCTCTTCATCTGTACAGGCATCAAAAGCTCCTCTCTGTGTTGCTCTGTAAGAATAGGACCTCTTTGGATTACTTCCTCTTTAATAAGAATGTCTACCTGGTTTGAACACCCAAAATTGTTATAGTAATCCTCAATGCTTCTGAATTCCTGCAGGCTGATCCTGAACCTCCCCTGCATGTCTTGATAGATAGCACTTGTTGCTGATGAGTCTAATTTTAATGGATTGATGAAAGAATATTGAATTCTCATCCCAGCCTTTAACCAGTTAATTTTAGCTTTCTGGGTTAAGTAGTCAAGTAGTTTTTTTGATCTCCTCAGATTATTACTTGCTTCTATCTCTGCTGTATCAACAAGGAACCCAGGCTAAGATGAACATTCAATTGCAATTTCCAATTCCATTCTGGCTTTAAAAATATTCTCTTCAATATGTCCATAAGAATGTGATTCAACTGCCTTAAACAAAGGTTTCAACCCTTAAGCTTCTGAACTAGAATATACATAAGAGTACCTGTGACATCTGCTTGCCATCCTTGCTGAATTGATTTTAAGAAAATCGGGTGATCATCCCAATATACAAAAAAATGAACGACTTTTTGCCACAAACACCTTAGAATCCAAATAGATCACTGCAGGGCAATGATAAAAAGACTTCAGGATGAAAGTGCAACATAAGAATTTGGAAACTCACAAGCAGGCTTCATACCAAGGCACCTATCCAGTTTACTGAAGACCCGTCAGATCCCTGCTGTTTATTATTCCAAGTTTACTTGCTCCCTTTTTGTTTAATATACCAATTTGGGCTGATAAACACACTTCTGGAAATTCTGCAACCTCATTGATACTAACCTCTGAGCCAATTCTGTCCTCCATGTTAAGAGGGCAGTTGAAATCCTTGCTACAACCCAAGGCATAGAATACCATGTGCCAAGAGTAAGAGAATCCCAAAGAGATCCCTTCCTCAGCCCCATTAAAAGCGAGACAAAGGTAGCTACAAAATGCTTCCAGTTGTTTTATGATGAATGCAATATGATGCATTGATCTGTACAAAGCATGGGTTGCACAACAAAAAAATTGAGGCAACCAGGCTACTAAAATTCTGCCACCAGGATGCTCAGCAAATTAGTTTTATACACCAGCCTTGAAAATATTGCTATAAAATTTTTGTCTCACCAAACAGACTAACCCTATCTTATTATTTACAATGATTTAATACCTCCTTCTGCTTTTGAGACCTATTTAGGCCTTCACATTCCATGCATGATATTATCCATTATGTATAGCTTTAGGACTGCCCCTGACTTACCATCACCTTCCCCACCAAAGCCTGGTTCCCAAGTACAGTAAAAGTATGCCATGAGCACCTCAACACCTGTGTATCCATGTCCTCCTTTTAATGGGTTGGTGTAGATGTTTGACAACAGTCCACAACTGGATCCTTCTCAGAAGGGATAGTCACTTTGTGTAATCACAATTCTTTCTTGATCATCCTTAACTTCTGATCCCCCTGGAAGGTTCACATTGATCCTTATCATCTGCAGACACCCTTGCTGAACCCAGTATTTTTAGGTCTCCACACCCTTAGTAGCCTTCTTGCACTTTGAGCATCATGTCCAAACAATCCACATACCTTACATTTATAAGGTTTTCAAGCATAATGAGAATTGCCTGTTGCACCTTACTCCATGTTCATTTGTGAATAAAATGCATCAGGAAACTCTCCATTCACTTTCATCTCAATCACACCCTGGCATACCCATTTTCTCTCTTCTAACTGTATGCTTGATCTGCTTGAACAAACTTCCCTTAACCTGCCACAGTTTACTTAGGCAACGCCCAATATTTCAGTGGTAGTGCAGGTAAATTCACCCACACTGGCACATGTAATGGGAGAAGGGCTCTCATCTCCATTCCATCTTCCACTTCCTAAGGAACAAGGTTTCGATCTAGCATCAAATTCTGCATATTCAGAGCTTTTTGTTGGAGATTCCACATATAAAAATGTGATAAGGAAGATACCTTTTTAAGAATCAACACACTATCAATGTTCTCCCCCCACAATCTCTTACTAAACCTTTCAATCAGCCCCACCCTGGATTCAGGCCAATCACATACCTGACTCACCTAAATTCTCCAATAAGCAGTTCTTCAGCGATATCTTCATGATAATACAAATTTCATCCAATACAACAGTACCCTGATCATTATTATCCCAATTTACAAGCACATTAACTGTCACCATTATTAGTATGCTTAGGCTCAGAATGCAATATAGTCCATTCATATCCGGAACAACTTCATAACAAACAGATTGTCCAGCAAATTCAACTTTACCAAATTGAGATTCTTACCACATTATACACTTGATTAACAGGATTAATGACTCATTTCCAATTGAACTACAATTAACAATGTTCAACTTCTGGATTCATTTAGGTATAGCAGTGATTACCTCCTTAGAAGACCAGAAACAGAGGCTGTGCGACGATCCTTCGATTTCATCACCTCCATCCAATCGGAAGCGAGAATTTATTTTCAATTTCGACTTCTGCACCAGTTCTTGCATGGATTCTTGCGGCGAAAGCACCAATTGATCAAACGCTTCCCCTTCATCCAAGTTCAATTTCGGAATTTGTGCCACTTCTCCTTTTGCTCGAGATGTTGTTCCTGAACAATCGCACGATCCAAAGTTATGCTTTGCTTACTAGATTGCTTCGAATTACTCTTATTCTTTCTCCCCTTCCCCTCGCGAAATTTTCTTGTCTCTTCGAGTTTTCGCCCATGGCAGAAAACTTAGAGAGAGAAAACTTAGAGAGAGAAAGAAGATGCAAAAAAGAGTAATTGTTTTGAAAGCTTGATAAAGTAATCCCTTTCCTCTTCCTAGTGTCACGCACCAACTTTCAGAGTTATAAAACGCTTCCCATCACATCTAAAAGATGATTTCTCTTGGTGAAATGATATCTCTACCTGTATAGATGTGAATGCTTTCACTACTACATGATAATATAGAAAGTATTTATTGCTGATGTGTTAAGGGAACATAAGAAGCAATAGGTTGGACAATTTCTGATCTAAATGGGATTTAACCATCTTTTTGCAGCATACAATTTTAATGAGGATCTTATAACCTGTTTTCAAATCAAGAAGATTAACTTCCTAATATACAAAGAAGTAGTAGGAAAGAAAATTATTAAATGGTTAGATGTGGAGTAATAATCACTATTTCATGATGTCCTTGGATTAGTCCTGTACAAGTGGTACTAAAAAAGGTGGATGACTGTTGTGCCTATGAAATAATGAGCTAATACCGTACTAGACAATAACTGGTTGGAGAGTTTTGTATTGATTATAGGAAAGCTCAATAGGTGACTCGAAAATGTCATTTCCCATTGCCTTTTTAGACCGCAAATGTTTGGAAAGAGTCGTCTGACGCAGAATATTATTGCGTTTCTGATGGATATTGGTTTAATCAAAGATACCTATTGCTCCTAGGGATAGGAGAAGACTACTTGTTACTTGTCCATAGGAACTTATTTGCTTTTCGGTCGAATGCCTTTTGGTTTATGCAATGCTCTGCTACTTTTCAACACTGTATGATGGCATATTACTGATTATTGGAGAAGTATGAAGTAGTTTATGATGATTTTTCTGTATTTGGATCCATCTTTTGATATAGTTGCGATTATCTTTCTTTTATATTGCACGCTGGAAGAAACTAATTTGTATTAATTGGGAAAAAGTCACTTTATGGTACAAAAGTGATAGATATTAGGCATAAATTTATGCAAAAGAGTATTGAAGTTGATCGTCTGCAAAATAAGACAGTTGAAAACTAGCCACCTCCTATTAATGTTAAAGAAATAGATGTTTTTTAGGTCATGCAGTTTAATGAGTTCTTATAAAGATTTTTTAAACTTTTAAACCTTTGTGATTAACTAATAAAGATGCTCCTTTTGAGTTTCAATTCTGAAGTTTGCACGCTTTTTAATAAATTAAACAAGAGTTAATTTCGGCCCTACTGTAGTTGTCCTAATTGAAGTTGCCTTTTGAGTTAATGTGTGATGCTAGTGATATGCTGTCTTAGTAGCTGTTTTAGGACAAAGAAAGAGATTAAAAATTAACATGGTTATTCTTATTAAGTAATAATGCTCAATGATGGACAATTAAACTATGCAACTACTGAAAGATTACTTGCTGTTGTGTTTGCTATGGATAATAGTCTTATCTTGTAGGTCTAAAGTAATTGTCTTTATTATAGATCACCAGCCTTGAAATACTTGTTAGATAAAAAGGATCTAAACCTAGGACTATACGTTGATTCTTTTGATACATGAATTGATTTAGAAATTAAAGTAGCAAAGGCCATTGGAAGTCCAGTAGTGATCATTTATCTAGGGTTAAAAGGGAAACAATTGCTGATATTCCATTAAATGGACACGTCCGCTGATGAGTTTGTTTAGCCATGGCACATATTGCGTTTGGTATGCTGATTAGTAAAATTTTCTTGTGAGTGGGTATTACACCCCGTAGTTAACTTAGTCATCAGAACAAAGAATTTCTTTTGGGATGCTAGAACATATTTTAGGAGAAGACATTGTGTATTATAATTTTGTTGCTGATTAGTATTATTAGAGATGTGTGCCTGAGGAGAGTATAGTTTCTGTATATTGAAAGTTTGTCGACTAATTCAGAATTGTTGTGTGGTCACTTTGAGTACAAATAAACACATAGCTCTAAGGTTCTGGCAAGTCGGTGGGGTTTTTTTTTGGCTATATGTATAAAATGACTAGAGATTTTTGTTAGCAAGATTGTGATAGATGTAAAAAGTAGGTAATATTTTGAAAAGAAATGAGAATGCTTGTGGATATTATCTTGAAGTCGAATGTTTTGATGTTTTGGGGAGATAGATTTTATGGTCTTTCTTCGATCCTAACAAAATAATTTTAGTGGCACGTTGATTGCTGTTTCTAATGAATGAAGCCTATACTACTCAAACTGATGATCTAAAGTTTTATGAAATTTCTCAAGAAAAATATCTTTGCTCCGATTTGGTGTTCTGTAGGGCAATATAGAGTTATGGGCTCTCATTTTTGTAAGGCCACTGCATAGTGCTTTTGAGAGAATCTGGGGTAGTAAAACATAAAGTAGGCGATGTTGTGATCATCCACCAAACAAATGGCAGTGTTCGAAGCTGCTTGCTAAGGAGAAGGAGGGCTGAAGAAAATTTTGAAGAGACCGTAAATGAGTTCTGAGAAAAGATGGACTATAAGAGTGTGGATTCTTTGTGGGATTATGGACGCTTTAAACTCCATATAGCCATGTACTGCCTTAGTTTAAGGTGTTAAGGTAAATCTTGTCACTTGCCTGTCGAAATAGAACATAAGGCTTATTGGGCTATTAGAGAATTGAATATGGATTTTAAGGCTGCTGGAGCTAATAGACTTTTGTAATTAAGTGAATTAGAAGAATTTAGGCTAGATGCTTATGAGAATTCAAAAATATATAAAGAAAAGGCAAAACTTTGGCATGATAAGCATATAAATCACAAAGACTTTGAAGTAGGACAACAAGTGCTACTGTTTAATTCAAGACTTAAATTCTTTCCAGGAAAGTTACGCTCTAGATGGTCTGGACCTTTTACTGTCGTGAAAGTTTATCCTTATGGTTCAGTTGATATACAGGCAATTATGAAATTTTCAAGGTAAATGTTCAARGACTTAAACCTTATTTAGTTGGTGATATAGTGCCTAAAGGAGTGACTTACTCCTTGGAAGATCCTAATGAAGGTTGAGTATCACAATAATTAGGCTCATGACTCAAAACAAGCACTACTTGGAAGGCAACCCAAGATTTCTTATCCTTTCATAATTTTTATCTTTTATTTATTTATCTTGTTATTTTGTTCATTTTGTTAAGTTATAGTCTTCGTTGCTCCTCCCTTTGTAGGTACGAGTCCATAAAAATGTGGGAGTGCAATTGAATCAGTGCCAGCTACAGTTTAGTAGACAGAGATAATAATTCATGCATGCTGGATATAAGCATACACCAAGTTGTCTCTTTCCATGCTTTTGTTATTTCAATTCAGCCTAACTTCTTTCCCCTGTATTCAGTCTATTTTCGCAACATTGCGGACAATGTTCAATCTAAGTGAGGGGGAGTGGCTATTATATATTATATGTGCCAATTTTTTGCTTTAAATGGCTGGATTTGTTTAGTATATGCTGGATAAGTTAGTTGCAATATATATACATGTTATGCATGTGGTTTAATTTTTTTGGATTAGTCCTATTTATGTGGAGYTGCTGTCGAAATTTGTCTAGAATTCTTAGTTTCCGTTCTKTTATTTTATAAGTAGTTTATTTATGTTTTTATTTTAGTTGAAAAGCAACAACTGAACGAGGTTCAAACCTTGTTAGAGACGCCCGACTATATGCTTAGATGGTAGTGCATTCAATTCACTTATCTTCTACCGTCCCACTTGGAATTTATTCCCTGCGAAGTTTACTTGTCAAAGTTTACTTCTCTTGTTGCAATTCAACAATTTTTTTATAGTTGAGTACAGACGTCTAGTGTAGTAAATTTGAATTCTAGTCCTTTGTGTGAAACAAGGTGATTTAAAAATAAAAAGAAAATATTGATTTATGTTTTCATAATAAATTTGATCATGGATTTGTAATCCGATATGGTAGGTGAGAAGATTTTATGGCAGGTTGTGGTAAGATGGTTTCTTTCTCCAAAATGCGAGGAGACCTTTCATGTGACATTTTTGCACCCAGTGAGAAGTCTGAGCCTCAATCCGTGTAAGACCTTGACATCTTTCGGTCTAGTTATTTTAGTGATTGTCGTCATTTCCTTGTTACTTAGATCTGAATTCTCATTAATTCTCCTTCTGAAATTAAGCAATTTATACATGTTAAATAATTGAGGCATTTCTCGTTAGAACTTCAGAGTTTATAGATACATGATCATAAATAATCTGTTTACCATTTGAGCCTTATGTCCATTATTTCTTGTTATTAACCAGCATACAAAGCCTGCGACTCCAACATATTTACCGACGCTAGCTATAGTAAGGAGTCTGTCGAATGTTGATGTATATGTTCGGTGTAATTAAGAATGAGCAAAGATGGAAAAGGAATCAAAGAAAACCATGCAAAGAAAAAAAAAATAAAAAATGCAAAGGTAAAGAACAAAGAATTGAAAGGAGCATGCGAGTAGAAGACACATACATATACATCACTATAATCAAAGCAATGAAGGAATAAATAAAAGTGAAATATTAAAATCAATAATGATAGAAGTGATGAGAGAATGTGTTTTTATCTCAAGAAGCTATGTGAGTCTTCCTGACTTGAAATGATAAAGAACAGTGTAGATCATTAAACTGACCATTTAGGATGGCATAGTTATAATCACCTATCATTCCTCAAAAACTCCTACCCTTAACCTAGCCCTATAAACTAAAGATAAAAGTCTGCATGCTTAAGAAGTATGTAGTTTATGCGGTGAGGGTGAAGAACTCAAGCTAGAAATAGTAGATAACAAGTTATGATTGAAGTTTTGGAGTGTTGCCCGATTGCTTTATAATGCTTTACTGAAATATAAAATTATTCTTTGAAGGTATTGTTTAATTATAGTCCATGGAGGTTGCCAGTAAAGGTTGAATTCAAATTCAAGGGAGAGAAAGAAGCGTAAGATGGGTACCATATCAAAAGCGGCTAAGGAAATACGTTTTGAGCCATGGCTATTAATTTGTGAACCAATAGGTATTTGACAAAAATAATTATTTGTGATTGAAAGTGATCATTGTGTGGAACTACTAGTTGGAACTTCTAATGGGCTTTGTAGGTGCCAACTGAAAACCTTCACGAGACAAACTCATTCACTAGGAAGCTAGGTTTAAAGGGCTTGTGCACATGCTAGTCATCGTGACTACGACATTGAGTTAGGGTTTGCTTTCATAGGTAGTTTTATTTTATTTGCTCGAGGATAGCCAAATCCTAAGTGTGGGGGAGTTGATAAAGCGTATTTTACCTCAATTTATTATCCTTCATGATTAAACTGTTAGAGTATGTTTTATGAATTTATTATAATTGTTCTATCTTTGTTAATAAGTAATATTTTGATGAAGTAATTTCACGTTAAACGGCATTTAATTGTGTTTTGAATATTAGTTACTATTTATATATTATTATATTAGAAATACAGGCTAATTATATGTTATAGGTTGGAGCTCGCATGAATGAATCAAGAGCGGTAGAAGGAAAGAAAATAGATCAAACTAGAAGCTACGTTGGCAGTGCAGAAGAAGGACACGAAAAAGGAAGAATAATAAAGAAGATAACACTCGCATGAGACAGAATTCTAGATAAAATTAAAGACTCGAATCTTGCATCTAGTTACTTGATAGTAGGATGAATTAATAAGGAGTATAATAATAAATATAATATAATAATATATATATATATAATATATACTTACGTATATCAATAATTATAAATATAATATTAGAGAGAGTACACAATAGGAGATACTGAGAGAGGATCAGAGAAGAAAGGAGACGCATAATAAGACGAGGCATAAGAACATAGCAGCACGCCGGAACGAGTACGAATGGACGCGATTCACTATCGGGAGTTTTTAATTTGTTCCTTCTCAATTATTTATTTTACTTGTTTAAACTGCCACAATTATAGTCGAATATGATTCAGTGTTATTACATTGATTACTTGATCACTAGGCTGCTACATTCAATTGTCAAGGTAGGGATGGTAGCTTTATTATCCAGGCAAGTTGATTGTTGGGTTGATTATATTAGCAAATTTAATACGGTATAATTTCGGTATGAAGTGATCTGGCATTGAGTTATAGTTAAGGTATTAGATTATTAGCGGGAGTGAAAGTTTAATATTAGTTCCTGGGATTAACAAACTTTAAGTGGTATAATTTTCGGAATAGTTATACTATTGGGGTGGTCTTTTACTTGAATTCCTGTTTTAATGAGTTTATGTCAATTATTATGATCACGGAAGTAGACGTAATATTGATATAGATATACGTATTCTACCTTGGGAGAGGAGATTATATACTTTAGGAAATTCGATCATTGCAATATATTATTTCAACCCTACAATTAATTTATGTTCAGGAAATAGAATAATAATTGGTGAAACCCGAAACCTAGAACTACTTCTCATACTTGTTAAACTTTATTTTTAACGCTTTCAATTAGTTTAATTAATAATTTTCCCACTTTTTTTAATCGTCTAAATAATATTAGAATTTCTTAATTTGGTACTTGATTAGACCTCCTTGAGGATACGATACCTTGCTCACCCTATATTTACAGTAATTGACCCATACACTTGCGGTAGATTTAAACATGATCAAGGGGTCCTATATAATTGATATTGATAACACGAGTGGTTGGGCAATCCTAGTGATCCTAGGTGTTTTTATCATTTCAATCTTACAACTTCAATCTCCATAGTTTTCACTAGATGTTGTTATTTCAAAATCTAGAATTTGATTTTAAACTCCCAAATCCTTTGAGTCAAAGCTTAAAGTTGATTTCACCTCCTTGTGGTTCGACCTGAACTTTCCTCTATACTAGTATAGGTTGAGTCCGGTTATAAATAGTATTTGCTTGGCTGACATTTTTGATTTGGTTTAGTTGCTTTTCAAATAAAAATCAAAAAACCCAAAAAGATTTTGGTACTTCATTTGAAGTGCAATTTTTGTTTTATTTGAAATTCAAGCTCTTTTTGGTTGTTTGTTCGTAAGTAAGTAGTACGGAATGTTGGCAAGTATGGCAAGATCATTAAAAGACATGGGTACCCRAGGTTCATTCACTCCATTAAAGGCAATTAGGTTGCCAACCATAGAGGGTACACTACTAGAAATTTGCATACGGGCGACCGATTTTAGCGACCGTTATCGACTGAAAATAGTCGGAAACGACTTAGCGACCGATATATATCGGTCGCTAAACTCTATTTTTTGGGGAATTGTAATTTGGTTCCCTCATTTGGGTTAACCGATTAGRGACCGATAAATCGGTCGCTAATGTTATTTTATTTTTTTAAATCTTGGTGGTATTAAAACCGTGTAATAGTCGACTCATCTCACTCTCACTCTTCATTCGACTCTCACTCTCATTCGACTCTCAAACCTCAAAACCCCAAACCCCTAACCCGCGCCTCTCTCTATCTCCTTTCACCGGCGACCCACCCCCATCGGCGGGTCACCGACAACCCACCCTGAAGTCCGTGCCTTTCTCTCTCTCTCTCTCTCTCTCTTTCTCTCTCTCTCTCTCTTTCCTGCTGCATTCACCCACTGCCGCCCCTCTCTCTTTCTCTCTCTGCGCCGCTGTCGACCCACCCCCACCAGCGTTTCTTTTTCTTTCAATCCAAATTACACTATGGTAAGGGTTTATTTGGGTTTAATTTTGAATTTGGTTTGTTTTAATTTAAGGGTTTAATTTTTTTTGTTTTGCAGCCACCATTGCCGCTGCCTTCACCCACTACCGCTGCCTCTCTATGTAATTTTTTCCAATTTTTTTGAAATTTAGTTTAGTGTTTTGTTTAATTTTTTGACAATTTTTTCTATGAATTTTTTGGGTTTTTTAGTTGTGTGTATGATTTTATTTGTTGTTTTTATAATTGTTTTTTTAAATTTTATGAATGAATATGTTGTGTGTGTGTGTGTGTGTGGGGGGGGGTGTGTGTGTGTGTGTGTGTGTGTGTGTGTGTGTGTGTGTGTGTCTGTGTGTGTGTGTGTTTGTATGTGTGTGTGTCTGTATGTATGTATGTATGTATGTATGTATGTATGTATGTATGTATGTATGTATGTATGTGTGTATGTATGTATGTGTGTATGTGTGATGTGTTAGTTGTTGTGTGTGTGTATGTGTGTATGTGTTATGTGTTAGTGTTATGTTGTATAGTTGTATGTGTGTTAGGGTATGTGTGTAGTTGATGTGTGTAATGTGTGTATTGTGTGTATGATGTGTATGTGTGTATGTGTGATAGTGGTATGTGTGTATGTGTGGTATGTGTGAGTGTATGTGTGATGGTGTATGTGTGTAGGTGTGTATCGTGTGTATGTGTAATGTGTGTAAGTTGTGATAGGTTGTGTGTGTTATGTGGTATGTATGTAGGATGTATGATGTATGTATAGTATGTATGATGTAGTATGTATGATGTAGTATAGTAGATGATGTTGTATGTATATGTATGTAAGATAGGTAGTATGTAGTATGTATGTATGTATGATGTATGTATGTCTTTGTATGTATGTAGGTGTTGTTATTATGCGTTTTTTTGTTTTAATTAAGTTAATTAATTTTTTCAAAAATTTAAGTAAGTAAGTATGTATGTAAGTGTATGATTATCATTTTTTTAAATTGTGTTTAAATAATTAGCTAAATCTAGTTGGTATATACTGGATGTATGTATCTATATAAACAGTATGTATATATATGTACCAAAAGTATGTATGTTATGTGTGTATGGATGTATGTATGTATAATAGAAAAATATAAAATAGTATTATTGAATGTAATGTATCAAGTTGTATGTGAATGTATATAAATATGGTATGTGATGTATGATCTATTTATGTATGGATGTCTTTAAATATGTATGTGATTTGTAATATAAAGTATGTATGTAGGAATATGTATGATGATGTTGAAAAATCATAACACAATCAATTAAAATAAAATTATTTAATGTTATAAATATGAGTCTTTTCAAACTGTATTGTATGTAGTATGTATGCAGTGTGTAATGGGCAATGAATTAATGGATATGCTCATTGGCTTAGATAACTGTAAGGCTTACTATTAGAGTTGCCTTGAATAGTCCCGGTTTTGGGGACTTGTTCTGGAAATGTCTTCACTCACTATTTAGGATGAAATCGTGGCTTGTATTTCAATTCTAAGGAATGTTCGGGTTATCATTCCTAAAGTCTCTGGGTAATATGGTAATATAAAATTGTTACACTCGTGTACTGGAGAACCAGGGGAGATGTTTGCTGAATTTTCTTAGAGTTAAAACATGGCATGCATTTACATTGGAGGGAGAGCATTCAGAATGGGTTAGGTTGGAGTGATAAGGAGCAGGACCACATTGTATTACAATCCATTGAAATCGATAAGCTGTTGAAGTATTAGCAATGAGAGTAGAGGCCTTTGATTTATCATGATTGTTATTGGATGGCGTTTATTACTTAATGTACTGTATTTCATTCTAGTTGTTTTATTGTGCATTGAATTCAACGATCTTCTTACTCCACTTAAAATAGCAAAGAAGTTAACGGCGCGCGACAAATTTTGCATGGTAGGTTTCTAATAATGAAGTTTTGAATTTTTACAATGCAAAGTCTTTTCATGTCGTGAGTTTGATTATGTATTTCATTTCAATTACAGTAGGAAGTGTGTGTATGTATGCTGCTGTCGTTTGAGTATATTACTAAGCTAGCTTATCATATGCTACTTTGTATAGTGAAAATGTGTATAATGTGTTATTTTTTAAATTCTATATCGTGAATTAAACAACAAACATTCCATAGTTCAATAATGATAACTGATGTGGTTTGAAAATAACGAAATATGATTATTGTGGCAAGTAAACCTTGAGGGCGAATCACCAATTTTAGCCATTTTGTCAACGACCTTAGGACGCGTAATTTACTAATCGTTCCTGTATGGTTTGATTATCACTTGAATGTCGTTTGGAAATCACAAATGTGAAATGTTTGGTGAAAATCGGGAGCAAAGCCATAAAAATCATTAAATATATATATAATGTGGTACACAGGAAAGGTTTAATAAGAATACGAAAAGTTAAATAAGAGGTGTGAAACATGAAGGGATTTGATGCGAACACTGATTTTAATGGTAGAATAGGCTTAATGAAATGAATAGGAAGGAGCTGAGTGGGATGTACAATAGATGCCATCAGAACGCATACTTGAATGAGTTGTCGAAGGGTGAATGAGTTTGTTGCCTTGCTCAGGCGCCCCGAGCTCAATTGCGGGGACAATCAGATGCGGTGTGCTAGGTGGGTAAAAATTGAAGTTTGGTGCGCCCAAGTAAAAGGTACATTTGTATACGAAGGGGTTTGATCTCTACTATATGGTATGTATGGTGAAAGGGGAGTATAGGGTCTACGTCGTTCTTATGAGCCGATCCTTACCGGGAAATGGTTGGTCGAAGCTTTATACAAAAATTAGATAAAATATCAGTGTTAAGAGACGGTGGTGTATGAAAACGGTCTCTTAAATTCAGAGATCGGATATCATGAAAACAGGTCTCTTTAGATCCTTAAAGCGGTTATAATCAACATCGCTAAGTACAGGAATCGGTTAAAGGTATAACCGGTTTTGATTTTTTATTTTTAAAATTTTATCTTATTTTGCTGCTAGAAATCTTGGATTCCCTTTTAAGCAATAAAAAACACTCATGCTTTCACAGCTTAGTCATCTTCTTTTCTTTTCTTCCTTCTCCCTTCTCTCTTCTCCTTCATTATATCTCTCAAAACATTTTGAACTATTTCGATTTTGATAGTTCGATGTTTTTTATTGTGTATGATTTATTGTTTGGTTTCGTCTGAATCTTTGGTTTTTGTTTGAATTTTTTATTAATTTTTGTTTTTTTTAATTCGTTTTAATTTTGGGATTTTTTTGTTTAAATTCTTCATCTTCTTTTTCTCGTTTTTCTGGGAAATTTTTATTCTGTTTTTTTTCTTGTTTAAACTCTCAAATCGCTACTTCTCCCTCTACTCTTATTCTGATTTTTTTTCATTTGTGCGCTGGTGAGGCAGCGAGGAGGTTAGACGATGGCGGCGAGGGGACCAGACGGTGGCAGCYCAGGCGGAAAGGTAAGTATGTAATTGTTTTCTTATTTTTAATTTCCTGAATAGCTTTTTTATTTTGATAGTTCCAAATCTAGGATTCTTCTAGATTGATTTTTGTATATATATAGCTTGAAGAACAAAGTAGAATTTGATTTTCAGATTTTAAGATTTTCTTCTCTCAATTTTTTTGATTTTTTATCTTGAAATTTTGGGATTTTGCTCTTTGCTTTTATTACTATCTGGGATTTTCATAGGCTTTGACTCTTTGTTTTGCTTTTTTTTTTATTTACTGTCTTTTGGTAGTTCCTGTATACTATCTCTCAATTTCTTTTAGTATGACTTGAGTGAGCGTTTGGTAATTCTATCTTAAAGGCAGGCCAAAGTAATATATGATGTATCTCAAATGCATACTTACATACAACATATAATATCACTTAATCCCATTTCTTGGTTTTTGTTTTCAATTTTTTTTAGATTTGGTAGTGGTGGAATAGCTAGTGGACGATTATGCATGTTTGAGATGCATGATTGATTTTTGATGGGATCTAGTCTTTTATGATAATTATTCTAGTTTTTTATGTTGAAATCTTGCTTATTTTAACTAATTGTTCAAGCGAATTGTTTCTTCGTGATTTTTTCTTTCAATCTTCATTCTAATTTTGAAGCTCGCTTTTTTTTTCTTTTATAATTTCTTTCTGATTTTCAAGTTGATATTATTCTAATTTTGAAGTTTGAATCAGTTTTATGGGATATGTTCATTGTTTTTGTAGATTTTCTATCTTGAGATCAAAGATATAGAGAAGAAGATGGTGCTTCAAATCTGTATTTCACAAGATTTAGTTTATGGAAATTTTGTATCTTTTAATTATATTGTAAAATCAAATACTTCAATTTGTTATGAAATTAAAATAAGTTTGATTTATTTTATTTGAATTTTGAATAATTTATTGGCGGTATTATATTGTTATTTGGGGATACCGAAATTTGGGAGTACCGAGAGAGAAAAACAGCTGTAATTTACAGCTGTCATATTTTTTTTTAATTTTTCCATGAAGCTAGAGATCGGTTGTAAAGAAAATCCGGTCCTTGATGAATTAAATACAATATAACATAAATACTAAGATTACGACTTGTATGGTGTAGACACGTCCTTATCTTATTCCACAAGAAGACCGGTTCTATATACAGAACCGGCCTTTGGTTGCTTAAAAGACCGTCAATTACTAACCGTCTCACCCTAAGGAGCCCTATGAGCTTAGAGACCGGTTGGTATGCGCTCTTGCCCCTTTTTAACCGGTCTCTTGCCTTGTTTTAGTAGTTTTGTACGAACGTGGACAATCACTTTGAGGAGGCAGGTTCGACCGAAGAAGAACAAATACGGAAGCCAAGAGTTCTTCGAGATCTCAAGGCAGACCGGATGCAACCGTGTATATGGGAGCAACACTCGGTGTTGGAGATGGCTTCTAGAATATTCAATTTGAAAGTCCGAGTCCAACTTGCCCGACACAGCTTGTCGTAGATGTGTGTCATTGTTGAGGATGCCCCCAACGACCTAAAAAACTGAGTGAACACCTACTACGACACAAAATAAAGGTAACTCAGATTGATGAGTCTTCAGAGACAAGATCAGCTTCACGCCGTCTATGTTATGCTGTATGGAAGACTGAGCTGCAGCTTGATAGGTCGTCATTGCGGGAATCGGTAAAGAAGACTATCGAATGGAGTTTGGTTCCCGTACTTCTGGTGTGACTTCCCAAAACCAACATGCAAAAGGAGTTACCACCAAAACATGCTGAGTCCGATGACATCGCATATACATCTTCGAGGCAAGAAGGGAACATGGTCACCCAAGTACAGCAAAGCTGGAAGCACTCGAAACGACCTTACGGACTTGGCATCCGAGCCCAAAATGTTAGCTTGGTTGTGCCACGGAGGTTTTCCGTTTCGGGAAGTTGGAAAGCATACTCTGTTGGCCTATTCTCACTACACACAACATGTCCGGACTGATCTTCTCTGCTTATCCCGAGACCAAAAACCTTGCCATTTTCTTTCCTTGCTTATATCCCGGTGACCAAAATCCGCAAGAACAACTGGTTGCCCACATGCAAAACCCATGCATTGATGAGCTGAAAGCACTGGCGGTGAGGTCCTTGACTTCATGACATCTCAAAGAAGCAAAATTCAATCTTGCCACCGTGTGTGAACTATCAGTGAACTTTCCAGATATGATTTGGTCAGGTTGGAGCCCTTTGGCGTTAAGCGCGTCCATATTGCATGGAGAAAAAGTAAGGCTTCTGGCTAAACATGGGCAAGAATGTGTTTGATTTGCCATCGCAGTTTTATAGATTCCGACCACCCTCCAGAAGAATAAGTCAGCTTTCTGTAGAATAGAGTAAAAATGACTCGATGCCTCATCATGTCAGGTGAAATTGGAGTTTGAAGATTACCGAGAATACAGATGGCGTCTAATGCTCTTAAAGCAATTGAAGAAATAAAAAGGGATGAGATAAGCAATCTTGTGTGTGACCTACCGTATGGTGATTGCCTAGCTTCGGCAAACTTAGACGTATGCATATTAAAAGAACTCTTCGAGTAGCTTCAATCAAACACCCGTCATGGCGTGAAAGACGAAACATCTGACACTGTGGTGCCAGGAAAAGACCAAATGAAGCGTTTGTAGAGCCGAGAGTAGAGCTCATTATGATGTAAGGTAAATGATGAGCCAGCACCTTCGCACTGAACAATGAGCAGAAAAGGTTTAGTAATTTGGATTGAAATGAGGTTTCCTTGTCGGTATGCTCGAACTTGAACGATCTAATATCCAGTGTGTAGAATAAAATAAAAGGCTTCATGCGAATGAAAGAGTCAAATTGTCATGTATTTATGGAGCGGTGTTGCCTTTTGCTAAGATGCTCCCTCATATTTGGAAGCAATAATCGAAATTAGCCAATTCTTCTGTGACTTGGTGCTCCCATACACGTTAGTGAGATAGAGCGTCTACACAAACAAAATGTTGAGACATGAAATAGAAAAAAATTTCCCGCTGGCATCTTTAAACCCATGGAGCACTGCGGTACACTTGCCACACGAGAATATATGGGAAGTCCCGTTCAATACAAGGATGTACCATTGGAACGCTTGAGTTATGCTTACATTTAACGCTTAATTATTTCTGTATGAACTGACATCTACATCCTTACAGTGTCCTTGCATCACTGCCTTAACCACTTAACTATAGTTGGAAACAAGCAAGGTGAAGGTCTATATGCAAAGCATACCTGCTCAGGAGATATCCATTTCCTCGGTAGTATTTTCAGTCACGGTATACAAATCGAGGGACTTAGGTAAGAATGCTATAAGTCCTTGTGGGAAAGCCGACATGGGTGTCAATGCCACAAAAGAAAATGATCGGCCGACTACATACCGACCTACACATAATTCGCGTGAAGTGTCGCATTAGGTGTCGGTAAAAAAAATCAGACCGAATTTCTCAGTCGGTGCTTTTCACTACCATACCACCGTGTTTTGAAGAGAAAATGGAGGAAATTGAATTCGACGAATTTCGGTCGGTAACCGACCGAATGGAATCGGGCGGATACTAACCGAAATCGATCGGTATATCTACGATAATCGATCGGAAGATCCTCTTCAAAAAGGAGCAAACTCCATTCCGACCAAAGTTGTTTGGTCGGTGAAATTCCAAATGCGGCGAAATAAATACTTGTACCGACCGCTATCGGTCGGTAATTTCAATAGTAAGAAACTAAAAAAACGGCAGTGCAATGCATCCTGGTTCGAATACAGGGGCTAAAATAACCAAACACTAATGGTATACAAACCAACCAAGATTTAAGAACTCCATATTAAATTGCTTAAGATTCAAATGACCCAAACTACAAAATTTTCWATTCAACTTCAAAGTGCTGTAACGAAAAAAGAGTCGTGCTTTTACAGCTTAAAACTACAATACTAAGATGTTTTGAGTGAAAATTAAATTCCCTGTAGAAGATCACTTCTTTTTCTCGGCTCCTCCAGCAGAACTGCAAAATTAACGAAAGATATACACATTTAATGTAATTATTCAAAGTGTTTACTTGTGATAACTGGCAATCACGATAATCTCTAGCCTGATGTAGTTCTGTCCTTAGACATCCTACCTCACTGATTAAAGCCTKTTTCTGCTTGACAGCCTCTTCTTGAGATGCCTATGAACATGGTTCATGCAAGAGCAAATGAGTTGCTTAAAAGTTGCTTCTTTCAGCTATCATTAATTGCAACATATCACAGAGTCTTAAAGAAAGAAAAGGAAACAATATAATAAAAACAAAACTTTAAACTATGACTATGAGTCATTGACAATGACTACGAGTCATTTACAATGACATTAGAATTTCGAAAAGTGTAACAAACACAATACTTCCTCTATTTTGTTGTGATTACAATAATCTCTAGATGGTGGACTCCTAGGCAAAATATTTTGTTGTGAGAAGAAAGAGGATAGGAAGATAAATTGAGGCCATGATGAAGCGAGAGATAGAAACAAGTGACTCGAGGAGAAAGAAGAGGGGGTGGGGGGAAGATGAATCTAAAATTGTAAAAGAAGATGTAGCTACTTGGCTAGCAGCAACCAAATACAGAAATATGCTTCTGGTCATACCCTAAAGTTGAATGGTCAAGGAAATTTTCAAGAATCATATACACAGATAAAAAAATGTGCACCTAAAGTCCATCAAACTTCGAATTGACAAATGACAATAACTCAGATCAACGACTACAAATTATAGTGAATATTAATTCAGGGATCCCTTTACAATATACTCTGAAGAGTGAGACACACTTTGACCTGACGATTAAAAACTTCAAAAGAAGCAAACCGATGGTCTCACCTGCTGGAAAAAAGAAATTGTGTTTTTGACTTCAAACATTGTACATTCATGTCAGGGACGACAGTCTAGTAGATTAGAATACCTTAACTTCAATACATAGAGAGATGTGATGTGGGTCTAGTAACTCACCTTGGATGAAGTCAAGTGATCTTGCAATGAATTGTATTGACCTTTCAAGGTGCTAAGATTTTCAAATATAGAAGCTTTCTCACTTTCAACACGTTTTAAGGTCTCATTGGCAGTCGAAAGTTCTATTTGGAGTTTGCTATTGTACTCCTACAAACTAGTGTTATACTCGTGTCATCTCTTGTACATTTCATTAAGTGAAGATATCTGCAGGACATACCAATATAGCAAACATCTTCAAAAAAGCAATCATCTTCGGTCAGGATATTGTCCCAAAAGAAAATGTCTATCATCTGTTAGTTTTACTCAATTTCAAGGTCTTCAGACAAAGAAGTTAGCAACCTTTCTGCGGCAATTCTAGCCTCTTTTTCCCTTGACAAATCATCCATTACAGCCTAACCATGAAGGTCAATGTTATAAATTTAGAACTAAAATAAAACCAAAAACTTGAAAAAAGTATGAAGGCATAATCTTCTAATTGTATAAAAAGCTCACCAACTTGTCTGCTTCTTCTTTTGCACATTTGTCCTGCAACAAATTGTAGTTCTTTCTCAACTCCATTATAATTGCATTCAATTCTTCCTCCTTGTTATGCATTAGAACCTCTAAGAAGAAAACACGTCCGCGTGTCATTCAATAAAAAACTTTCAAACAAACTAATCAACCCCAAAATATAAAAGACACATCACCCTGATCACATCGCTCCTAAAGTAACCATTTTTACCCTCAAAGACAATAAATTTAAATGAAACCATAATAAAATCAGATCAAAGAAACCAAATAACAATCAAAAGCTGTTAAAGACCGCAATAGCGTGCTTGAGAAGAGGTACCCAAGAAAATGCCCTCACACTCCAGGGTTCAAATTTAACAAGCGTTCTTCCCATGTTGTTACAAGCATTGCAATCCAAAGATACGAAGTTGCATATGGGTTCTTCCCTTTAGTGAGTTTCAAAGGATCTCTTAGTTGGCTAATGAGTTCCTCTAGTTTAGCAAGCATCACATCTTCACAGAAATCTTAGGGAGACAACTTCAAAGCATTGTTCGGCCGTCTCCTCAAATCTCATCTTTCAAAACACCATTTGTTGGTTCTGGGCCGAGAATTGTGACAATACCATGCCTGCAGATATAAAAAGTCAGGCATTTTAAAATTCAGTACCTAGTCTCTACGAGACCAGCTTGGGAAAGCTCACCTGTTTACCAGAGTAACCCTACCACAAAGCTCCACTGATGAAGCATGTAATCACTCAGGTACCTGGAAAATTATCACAATAACACAGACAACTATGACGCTCGCACTGAATCCAATGGACCACACAATCCATGTTAAAGTGTCGAAGGGTCTGCTGGTACTGTAAAACAGTTTAGCTAAGAGATTTGACCTGTTCCCCTTGAACACATTCGACAAACTGTCGCCCATACTTGATGTTAGAAAGTCTATCAAAGTCTTGGCAGACAGCTATTCAGAAGGTTAGCTTGCATTCCAAATCTCTCTACCAAATCCAGATTATTATCTGAAACAGCGCTCGAAAACGAATAGAGCTATTTTGAGGAATCTCATCCAGAATAAGTAAACACATTTTTCCCTGGTTCCCTCACAAAGTTCACCTGTGTGATCAACATGACTAGTGTGAAACTCAAACCTATGACCTTGTCACACATTTGAAATGCTCAAAAAGATTAATGCAACCTCACCATATAACTATCATCAATTGCATTTAGAAAGTGCTTACCACTACCTAAACCAGTGATGGTCACTTGCTGTTACTCCAAAGGGACAACTCCTCCATTAGCTCAGTGAGAGAAGGCTCTTACACGACATGGTCTTGAGCATCCACTGTCCAAAACCGAATAGCTTCTCTACACTTACCTGTACGAACAATCAACACCAGTATCGCGAACCCAAATTTTTGGGCTGATTCCGGCACAAATTTTCTCTATTGGTCTCTTTCCCAGACATCCACTGTTATGTTCTTATCACACGAACTTTCGAGCGACACCATGATTTGTGTCCATCACTCACAGTGAAACACACATCAGTCCGTAACAACATACTGACTCTCGGAATTCCTTGATCATGTGTTCTCTGGAGAACCGTATCCTGGTCTCGTATTATAGAAGACCAACTTTCCCTTGGTACCTCGATATGTAAAGTCTCTAAGTCTCCTGTGCAGTCAAGTAGATTTCTCACATGTCGTAGCTTCAATTAGTCTTTCCTCTTGATTCAAGATTCCTCAATTAACAACTCCTTTCTGTTTCTTTTAAAACAACAACATATTAAAGATTATTGTAAATAGATTCAGAATCATTACTAGACATAACAGTATAATTACGCTGTTTCCCTTATCAATTGAAAGA
>SNQN01003678.1:0-58843 GCA_008642245.1 Bassia scoparia | reverse complement strand
TTCCAGCATAACCAGAGGATGCCAAACCAGCACGTCTTAGGATGTTTCTTGCTTGCTCCACCTGGTCTGGGCTTGGTGGAGTCGAATGACCTCGTGTTCTCCAAGAGGGAGGAGGTTCTTGTTGATGAGTCCCACCTGGCCCTACTGACCTAGTATACTGGTTCCTCGGGCTTTGTGGTGGATGATTATGAGATGGTGGTGGCATTGAACCCCGGCTTTCCCGGTGTCTCGCTGACCTAGTAGGTCTTGAGGAGCGGCTCCTTGCCGTGGATGATACCTCCTCTGGTCTCCTAGGATCAGCTCTGTCGCCATGCATCATCTCCTGGTTGGATGCATCCATCGTTCACTTCACTCGATATGTGACACTACGACCCTCCTTCTAGCGCCAAATTGTTTGTACAATATATGGTACTGCTGACGTGGCAGTGGCCAACGAGCTGGTGTTGGTGAAGATGGTGATGGCCAGCAATCCGGATACCTACAAAACACGAGTGAACTACCTTGGGGCAACCCAGGAACAGCCCCTTCGATGGAGGTGTCAGTATTCAACCAGGGTAYTTAATATTTTTGAGAGAGAATGTAGGTTGTTATTGTTCATGAGAACTTACCAGCCCTTGGTGCCTCAAATCTGCCTTTTATACCTAGATTTTGCATGGTCAAAGCATTCTTAATCATGACAAGTGGCTCGTACTTAYACCAGGGTAGGTGTCTTGCATGTGCCCAACTTTGACCAGTTGATTGGCACYTTTGACCCCCTTTGGACTATGGCATTTTGTACTTAATTAGGCCCACTGGATTAGTTAACATGGGCCTTGGTTGATATTGGGCCTGGCGACTCAATAGATACCAACAGGAAGTAAGGATGGTCTTTATCTCCTTAATTAACCAAGGTCTCCTAATAATTGAATCTTCAAAATAAAATGGAAAAAAATCTACTTGTAATTAATTAGGAGAGATGTGCCCATTTATTAGGCACTTGTGTAAATTTTCAAGGGAGATTAATCAACTCACCAAAGACAATGAGAGCTCRTCGGAGTAGTAGTACAATAAATACAAACCAATTTCCAAAATTAACCGAAATTCTAATAGCTATATATAGAAATAAGAATTAATATTCAACTATTAATACTATTTGTTTTAGACGATCTTTTAGTCAATAGGCTTTCCATCAAGCTAACATGCATATCAATGAAAAAACTCATTACACGATACTCAGAAAATGGGCTTACCACTTTGATTATTTCAATTAACTAAAAAAACAAATAGTACTAAACTTATTGATAATGCCTAAAATGAGAAAAACCCTTTCAAGTGAAAGGTAAAAACTCATAGGCAAACATGTAGTTACTTAATCTAAAAAATTAAGCAGCGAGACTTCAATGCCAATCAATTGACATAACACCAAGCACCATTGCTACCAATCTAACAATTACTAGAACTACATTAACCGGAGTCTTCCATGACTGGACCACATTCGGGGCCACAATTACCCCCACCCCCACCAGTACTACAATCTTGACATTTGCTTCCCTTATTCATCGTCTCTCCCTTAGAATATTTGAAGCCAAAAGTATCTTCCCACATCTTGGTTGTACCAGAGAATCCAATGTCAAGTTTCTTTCCTTTTGTTTTGTCAGAGTCAGTGTCATCATGGCCAATGACCTCACCAAATAACTTACAATGGTCATCACAATAAGAGATTGAATGTAGTTGGTGTGAGTGCCACATAAGGTCAACATCAATAGTAGGAACAAAAAAATGTTTTTTCTTTTTCCAATTTATGGTAATAAGATGCAAAAATCCTTTATATCTTGCCAAGGAATCTTGAAGAAACGAATCATTTGACACATTTGGCCCGGAAACCTATAAAGAAGCAATGTTTAGCTATATACATGGCTAGTTGATAAATGGGTTGTGCAAGACCCATAGCAAATTGAATATATAAATATTAGTAGTAAAAGTAGTAATTAAAATGCATAGTAGGAATGATTCATATATTGTTTTCACTTCCGCTTAGTTTGAGGTTTGAATCCTGTTGAGACCTTTTACAACTTTTGTTTCATTCTGTTTAAGGATTAACCCATTTTCTTCTATTTTTTTTATTTTATAGTTATTGTTTCATTTTTTTAAGTCTTGAAGCCTTCAACCCACTTCTTTTCATCTACATTTTCATCTAAATTTTTTCTTGCTAATTTATTGTTCCACAATTTTTCGAAATGCATTATATTTTGATTCACATTGATCAGTTATAAATAGAGGTGCATTTAACTTTACTATATGTATCATAGGGCCCCACAATATGTTTAGGACAACCCCAACTATCTATTTATCCATACTTATACACAAACATTCATACATCATACACAAATATATACATGCATGCATAGAGAGAGACAAAACAAAAACATAATTCATTCAATTTACTTGCTACATTTCTCTCTTACACCAGGGATTTCCGACATTGCTACAATTATTTGAACCCACTATTTCCTTACAACTTTACCCTTACCTTTTGTTATTTTTACCTTTCAATTACCACAATACCCCTACAAACTTAAATATTACAACTCATTATATGTGGTCGTTAATCTCCAACTAGCAATTCCTTGATATTTGTGATAAATCTCATGTAGTAACTAGTTTCATCGGAGGGAGTTTTATTGGTTCGTACAATAGTATATACTAAATAACTCCTGAGCAAATGTTCATTTTTTACATAATAATACATGTATAATACTCTTATATCACACCCTTGTTTTCTAATGAAATTATATAAAATTTAGGATATAGTTATAATAGGAATTTTTTTTAATCATAATAATTATACATTAAACAACCGTGCTTTATTAATTTCATATTCAAAGTTATTATCTTACACTCATTACTTATTTATATTTTAATATTTTGAACCACATAAGTAGATGATGAATGTTCATAATTGTCATCATATATAATGAACAATCAAATATGAGGGCATTACCTTACTATAAAAAGCAACTTGTCTCTTTACAGCAGAATATAGATCATAACTTGTAAAACTTTTACTTTGAAAATTCTTTTCTGAGACATCTTCTATGAAAGATCGATTATACTCAAGCTCATAGGGCTCGTGAGGATACATTTCCTTCCATATCTTCTCAGATTTACTTTTTGAAACTCCATGAATAGATGAGATGATGGTATGGTTGCCAAGGATTCTTCCAAATAGTTTTTCACAATCTGACTTGTATCTCAACTGCATAAGATCACAAAATTCTTTAACATTATTTAATATGTGAATACAATATACAATTAACTATGGAATATACTAATGTGATGAAGGTTACCGGATTGAGCCTATGACAATGCCACACCCATTCACAATCGAGAGGAACCATTAATGGATCTTCCGAAATAGGGTTTTTCAAATGTTTATCAAGCAAGGGAAGCCAAAATATGTTGTACCTAAGAGTGTTATGTCAAACAATAATCAATTGGCTAAAAGTGAGGAAGTATTACATTATAGTTTATCATGAGGACAAAAGACTAATGTCATCATTCTTGAATAACTCCTATTGAACCTTATCAATTTCAAAAATATTTTTTTTCAAATTTGAAAATTTTGACCAATACCATTATTGATGCAACATAGCTTGTATGTATAGTATGTTGAATTCAAAGATGATTAATTTATCCTCTACCTTTTCATTTAATCTGCACACTTTCATTTCATTATTTACTAGTTGGACTATGGTAACCTAAACCTATCCAAGATACTTATATGAAGTACAACAAATAAAGTAAAATAACTTGTGAAAATATAAAAGCAATGTGAGCATCAGGAGTAGTATTAACAACCATAACATATACCTGTAGATGGCTCTTTTCAGAGCAGGTCCATCATACAAGTAACGATTTTGATCAACAGCAGCTAGAAATTTCAACTGATTTTTAGCAGCACTAACAAGATCTACACTCACTTCTATACTTTGTGCTTTCGCCCATTCCATCTCTTGTTGCTTCTCCATGTCGATCTTAGGCTATGAAAAATAAATTTCATGTCATGCACACACGTATTGACGTATATCAATAGCATACATAAGTATATAAATTGAGGATATGAAATTTCTTAGAAGAATATTGAATTAATTGTATCAGTTTCATGCAATATTCATACATACATAGTAATGACTTCAAGAACATAGATTAATCATTTCATCAATAAAAATAAAAAAAAATTAGAGAAAGTCACCCCAGCAAATTTTCAAACTTTTTCAAGGATAATGCACTTCTTAGTAAGCTAAAATATATTGACCAAAATTTCAATGTGTATGAAAGATAAATTTTGTGAGACAATTCAAATAAGTTATTGGTATATATAGGAGAAAGATTACCTGCACACAAAGCAAAGATATAGACTTGTCTTATGCTCATTGGAAATATTTTCCTTACTTTAGTGTTAGACGCACACTTATTAATTAAAAATTCTAGAAATGAAGCATGAAAATTTCCACTAACTCTCCCCCTCTTAGGGGGTTGCACATGATTCATACTTTCTTAAAAACATGCAATGTGTGAATGAGTTGGAAACACAAGCGCATACATAATAACTTATACTCTACCCCTCTTAGGGTTTATTTACACATGATTCGTACTTCTTAAGAACATAAAGTGTGTATGAGTAAGAAACACACGGTTTTTGAATTTGGGGGGGGGATGAAAAACACATATATCTATACCAAACAAATTGGTCGGTCAAAATAATATAAGGTTTTGGTATTTCTTTACTCGATCATTTTTCGGTAAGAAGTCAAATTTCTTTGTTCRTGACCCAAACTTTTCAGTAAAAGGTCCATCCATCGGTCAAGTTATTTAGAAGACCTTAATTTCTTTGATGTTTCTCAAAAGATAGACTAACTATTATGGTCTTTAGGAGTTGTAAACGGCAATGTGACTAAACTAACTACAAATCTTTCATTCAATTAAATCTATAACTAATTACTAAAACAAAACATTGCTGATGTCATCTACTTCCACATGTCACATTCTCATTAAAAAATTTCCCTCCAAATCTAATATTGACATCATTTATCTTTTCTTTTAAAAAAACATTTGTGTTATCTACCTAATATCTAAATCTAAATAATTAATGCTTCCTTCAAGATTTAATGAGATTATTAATGATATGATTTCAAATTCATAAATAATAAATACTTTCATCAAAATTTAATAAATATTTTGTTTTCTTTATCAAAAATAAAAACAAAATAAATTGCGCAATACACGGCCGGCACGGGGTTAAAGAGAAAATAGTGATTAGTAAAAATTTTATTTCATCACTATATTTTATTATTATTTTTCTTTTTTTTCATATGTAATTTTTTAATTCTATCCTAATAACCTTTTCTAAATAATTTTACCATGTTACCATCAAATTCTTTAATTTTTGTTATTCCTACATTTTCATTCAATACTTGTGGAAAGATTTTGTGTGTGTGTGTGTGTGTGTGTGTGTGTGTGTGTTGTGGTGTGGTGTGGTGTTATGAGGTGTGTTGTGTGTGGGTTGAAGAACTGATTATTTTTTTTACTAATAACGTGCCATTGCCACGGGAACTATCTGAGAGGGATTCATCTAAATATACTAATGTATATTTAATTGCATTGTGTAGACCTTACGTTCTACAATATACATAGAAGCACCGCTTAATTATATAAGCCCTTAAAAAGTATCTTTAATTGCAAACAGGTTGAGTTTGACTCGATCATCAATCTTCACTCGACTTGTTTTGAAAACGATTTGAGGTTCAATCAAAATGGTTCTCAAGTTTTTTGTCCAGATCTAGAATTTTTTGGGTCAATTTCACATCAATATTGTAGTTGTAATTTTTATGGGGCGCAATAAGGAAAGAAAGGGGTTTTATAATGTGTCAAATATTTGAGTATGAAATATTTAGACTCGATCACTCATATACCAACTATACTGCTATTTTTTAATCTATCTATATAATCGCTATTTTTATCTTATATTACTATATCGCTATTTTTAAATTACTATTGTGGGACTAACAAAGAATATAAAAAAAAGGCAAATATCAAATGATAGCCTGACGCAATCGAGCTTAGGTTTTTTTTCACACGATGACAATTTTTTTTTTTGTTATTTTATACAAAGTGGTACTCTGTAATAAACTTTCACTTAATAGTATTAGTGACTTAGATGGCCACAACCACCAACAAACCTCAAACTCCAAAAAGACATCCCCGATTCACACACCCACCTAGTGACCACCCTCACCTTACCTTCGTAATAGAAGGTGAACATGAGTGGTTGACCCGTTCGCAAAAAAAGTGGGTTTGGGCAACAATATATTTGACCCGCAATCGGCTCAGCTCGCCCCACCTGCATTTTAAAAATGTTTGGGTGGGTTTTGGACAAAAAAGGTGGCAGGTTAGTTTTTTTGGCGGCCCGCAAAACTCGCATGGCCCGCCCTAATTTTTTAGGCGGTATGGGCAAGATATTTTGGCCCGCATACATGGGCACTAAATTTTTCCCCCAAAGTCTGGCTTGGCCGCACTTTGATCACCTCTACTTCGCAATTATCCAACCAAAACCCCAGTTTGAAATCCCACCCCAGAAACCCAATCCCAATTTTGTTTAACACTGAACTACTAGGGTAGAGGTGCAGTTTCGTGGGGAATTGTTGGTCCACTAGTGTTAGTGTTGTTGGTCCACCAGTGATATAGATGAAATTGCGATATGAGCAAAAGTATAAGTTGGGTGTTAAAGAAACAATGGGAAAAATATTTGGACCAAATTAAGTAGAGTACTAATAAAGAAAATGATTTACATATGCTTAATTAGCCAATGAAAAGAAATAGGATTAGAGCAATTGGGTTTAAAAACTATCATTTCTTGGTAAAAACAATTTTTTTAGTGACACCTAAGGAGGAGGAAACATGATCAGCTGCTTGGCCATCAGTTTGAGTCGTGGACTCGTGGTGTGTTAGCTTTACGCCTTGACCACCAATTTGAGCCATGGACCTGTGGTGTATCAATTGTGCTCAAATATTTATCCTTCTTTCACCACGTACGACAAATTGTCTATGTACAAGTTTGACCACTCACGTTTATGTATCTAGATTGACAAAAATTATAAAATTAGAAGAAAAAAATTTAATAGTAATATCATAATAAAAATAAAATTAGATAGAATTGCACAAAAGTATTAAAATTAATATTTTTAACCAATAGATAAATAATATAGAAGTAGATAGAGAATATGATTTTTTATTTTTTTATAAAAAATTAAGAAGAATGCATTATGAGAGGATATCTGCTAGACCTAGCTGCTTGATTAAATTAGATTTGCCGAAGGTGTATGACATAATTGGTTGGAGCTTCCTTGAGGAAATGTTGGCGGGTTTGAGGTTCCCTTTCTACCTTTACTAAACCGATTATGGAATGTGTAACTACACCGAAGTTCTCATTGGTTCTCAATGGTAATTCTCATGGTTTTTTCTCTTCGAAGAGAGGTTTCAGGAAAGGGGAGCCTCTTTCCCACTTGCTCTTCGTAATTTGCATGGAATATATATCTAGGGTTTTAATGAAGATGATCCTCTCTTCTCCATTTTGTTATCATCCTATTGCCCAAGATCACTCATTTATGCTTTGGGAATGATCTTATTCTTTGTAGCAAAGGAGATAGAGATTCTATTAATGTTTTGTTTGAAGCTTTCAAGATCTTCTCTAACTCATCTGGTTTAATTTAAGGGCCAACTATGATAAATCTGAAATTTTCTATTGTGACATGCCTAGCTAAGGAATTGAAGAGATCCAAAAGGTTATTGATAATTCAGGGTTTGTCCAACGCAAATTCTCTTTTAAGTACTTAGGTCCCAATATGCTCTAAAAGGCTTGCCATTAAGGACTGTGAAGTTCTAATCGAGAAGATGACTACCAGAATCCGTCGAGCTTATTGGGGATTAGAGGGGTTAATTTGTCGAGCTTATTTATGGTCTGTATCTTGCTTGTATATGTCAAGCCAGGTAATGTCAACTAGGAGGATGTCTTCGCTTCTAAGAAAGAGGGTGGCCTCGAAATTAGAGATATACATCTTGAAAACATGGCAAATATATGTAGACATGTATGGGCTATTGCAAAAAAGAAAGATAATTTGTGGATTTGTTGGATAAATGCTATTTACATTAAGTCCACTTGCTGGTGGAATTATGTACCACCTGTAGACTCGAGCTGGTATTGGAAAAAGATATGCGAACCAAAAGGATTAGTGAAAGTTGGAACATATGAAACCTGTTATACTTAATATGAACAAATACTCTGTCTCACAGGTTTACAAGGCCCTTTATTCGCATAAAGAAAGAGTATTTTGGGATGGTTATGTTTGGAATCGTTTTGCTATACCTAAGCATYGTTTTTGTGCTTGGTTGAGTATGCGGTTGAGACTCAAAACAAAAGCTAGCCTTGCTAAAATTGGTCTGTATCAGAATGATACATGTGCCCTTTGTAATCAAGCTCTCGGAGGTACATGAGCATTTATTCTTCATATGTTCTGTGAGTGTTGGGATCTTGTATAAGATGATGCAGTGGCTTAATATGCCTCAATGCCATGGTAGTTTTTGGAGTATTCTTGGACATGCTCAAAAGGACATGATGATCTCAAGGTTTCAAGAACATGTTTTATATGTTGTTCTAGYTGCTACACAATATGAAATTTGGCATCTTCAAAATGCTATTATTTGGAGGAATAATGGTACTATTGATTCTGCTTAGGTTGTTAAATGCATTAAGAAAATGGTGATAGGTAGGATATCTTGTATTTTGCCTAGAAATATTAGTAGGAGCTCTAAATTAAATGTTGGTTTGAAAATCTACATATGTAAGCTTGTGTGTAGTTTTTTCCTTAGTGGAGTCTGTTCTAGATGGTTTGCCCAAGCCTTTAAACGCGCTTAGGTTGTGTCTCGTTTGTGTTTAATAAGATTTTTGCATATTTACCAAAAATAAAATAAAATTGAGAACACACTAGAATTAAAGTAATTACGAATAAATAAGTATTTTTGGGATATTTAAATTTTTGAAATTCCCAAAAATATACTCGCTCTGTTCCTAAATAATCTACACTTTTCACTTTAGCACGCATGTCAATGCACTTTTATTTTGAACATAWATATTAATTAATTATACATTAGCGAAAATTTTAAAAATTATAAATTCACAAGGGTAAAATTAGGTAAAAATATTGCTTTAAAAAAACAGAAAAGTCATTTTTATTTTTAGCACGCATTTTGAGATAAATATGATTTCTTTTTAAAAAAAAAATTTAGATCTCAAATTTAACTCTTTAAGGGCTATATGACCCCAACGCCTTTAAATGCACGTAAATTGAGGTAAACATTTAACGTTTTTTGGTTAACAAATGTCATGATTAACAAATGTCATGATTCARAGTTTGACATTAATTCTAGTATATTTTGGGGGGTTTATCATTAATTGAAGTACGTAAATTAAGGTACGTATTTAAGCGTAAAATTGTCAAATTCTATACTGTAAGTAAAAGGTAGTTGCTTGTATTTTGAAATGTTAATTAATAAGCTGAGTTGAGATCGAGCTTTGCTAGGCTCAGCTTGAGCTCACTTAGTTTGGGATAGGGGATTGGCTTGAGCTTGTAGCTCGTCGAGCCTGGAATTTTGAGCTCGACTCGAGCTCGTTAGCTCGAAATGGGAGCTCAAATTGAGGCTCAAACTCGAGCTCATTTAAAGGCTTGAGCAAAAACTTGATAAAAAGCTCGCTTAACTTATTTTTAAGGGATATTTCCTCATATACCCCTGACTTTTAGCCTAATAACCCATATACCCCCGTGTTTTTAGAAACGCCTCATATACCCCCCACATTAGACAAAATAGCCCAAATACCCTTAATGAAGCAAAAAACCGTTAAAATTTTTAACACCGTAGTCTTTAGGCCAATTAACTCATAATACCCCTAATTCATTCATTAAACATCTAAAACTAACCCCCATATCATCCTTATACATCATCCTCCACCATTAGATCCATTCTTGTTTCCGCATTGTTGCGACAGCTTCATCAATCTCAGTTTGTCTCTTCTCATCAAAATCAAACCCACATTTCGACCCCAAATCAACGATTCTAATTAAGAAACCCACCAATTTCATCCTCATTCTTGCTTCTATCCTCTTCTTCTTCAAACGAATTGACGCACTTGAAGCATCGATTAATCATTTCTCAAGCTCTAGTTGGGTGTTTTTCCCGTTTTAATTCATGAGAGATGCTGTTGCTAGGATTATTCAAACCCATTTAGGCTTTCTTGTTCGCAGATCAAGAAGTTCCCTGTGGAGCTTAAACAATTTGCTTCCATTAAATCTTCACTTGCGTCTCTGAAATGTTCTTTAAATCGATTATTTGCAGTTTTGATTATGCATTTTGTGATGTGGTTATTACTTATTTCCAATTTTGTTTCTGCGTTTTTTTGTAGAGTGGTGATAAGATGATTAGAAGATGGTAAAAGTCTGTTACTAGAGAAATGTGGAATTAGTTGATGGAATTTGTGTGAAGAAACAGCAAGTTATTCGAGTAGAAATTGAAGAAACAGATTGTGAGGAATGATAGTAGTGTTCATGGTACTAGGGGTTTTTCGTGAGCGTAATGCAGGACCGAAATGTCAAAATGGTGACAGTGAGGAGAAGAAACTGATGGCGAATTTGAGGGACAAAATTGACAGGATGAGAGATTTGGAGGATGATGGAGGATGATGATGAAGATGATAATGGGGGTTAGTTTTAGATGTTTAATGAATGAATTATGGAATATTATGAGTTAATTGGCCTAAAGACTAACGGTGTTAAAAACTTAACAGTTTTTTGCTTCATTAAGGGTATTTGGGCTATTTTGTCTAATGTGGGGGTATATGAGGCGTTTCTAAAAACACGGGGGTATATGAGTTATTAGGCTAAAAGTCAGGGGTATATGGGGAAATATCCCTATTTTTAATGATTCTATGTCTTCTAACTTTCAAATTTCAACTTCAACAAACCTATTTTATGTAAATAATCATTTGAATAAACCCCGATTTTCCAAAATCCAAACAAATACTTCGTGTTAAACAAAAATCCAAAGTCTTGCAAGTAATCAGTTGAGTTTTGGGTTGGCCATTAGTGTATAATAGTTTATAAATATTTGCTCCATATATTTTATGAACAATGTTAAATATATATCCTAAGGGTTATGTTTAAGCATTAATAAATTCACTTTTAAAATTGAAAATAATTTAAAAATTTAACAAAAAATTACACATTATTTGAGACAATAAATGATTTATTCTACTTTTTATTTCTATTTTAAACTTCTTAAACATAGCCCTAAGGACTATGTTCAACATTTTTCATTTATTAACTTTAGTAAAAATGTTAAATGTATAAAATAATTATATTATTTATAATTAATAAATAATTGGATCCGACCTATGAGGCCGTGATCTTAGCGTAGCTCGTATATCGTCTCTTTTATTGACACCTCGAGCTCGAGTTCAAGCCGAGCCCCATCCAATCGAGTTTTGATCAAGCCGAACTGAAACAACTCACAACCAACTCACAACCAAGCTCGGTTTGTTTAATAACCCTGTACACACGATTAATCCTCTTTTGTTAGTTTCTTTCTCAGTGAAGAAAAGCAAAACCCTTGTTGGCTTGTAGCAATTCTTGCAAATCGTGACGTACTGCTGTTTGCCTGTTTGCCTGTTTGCAAGTGCAAGTGCTCATTGCTTCCTTCAACCAACTGCCCAATACCTGGTATTCACTCTCTGTTCCTCCTTTTCGATTCGTTATTTGTCTTAATTTCATTCATTCTCATACAAAATGTGTGTAATTGTTCATTTTTCATTTGATTTTGATTCACTTCCACCATCAAATATAGTCTGAATTGTCTCATTGTTTTAATTCAAAGTGCGATAAAAATTGTATCTTTCATTGCTAATTTGTTACTGTTACATGAATATGCAGTTGCAGATTTGGGCTACTGCGCCAGTCCGCTGCTCGCCCGACCACACACGACTCGTCGACTCCACGCCAAGAAGTAGAGGTAATCACTAATCACTGATCAGAAAATTATTACTTATTAATATGTGTAATTTACAATTTACAAATTAGGGTTTTACTGATTAAGCCGTTGTTTGGAATTTTTGATTTTTTTTTGTTAACAATTGATAATTTCAGAATTAGTATTTTGGTTTTTATTAGATTTTGGACTGATGGTTGATTTGTTCAAATTACTAATTGTTGATTTCAGTAGTGCTGTTGATTTGTTTAGTAATTGCTGGGTTTGTAATCGTTGATTTGTTTTTAGATGCTACTTACTTAGTTACTTATTTGTTGATTTTTTTATTCGTTTTTACTTATTACGAGTAGTTGATTTATTACTTAGTTATATTACTGCTTTAATACTCTGTTGCTCGGAGCCTGGTTGGAGAGTCCTTTTGTTGCTTACCCAGTGCTTCTCAAAGTATTGATCAGCATTTCGCCAAATGCAGATACACCTTTACCATTTTCGCCAACTTCATTTCTCGTAGTAATTTTAAGAGTTCTTCCCTATTTAGATTACACTAAAAATTTATTTTCATTCCCACCATTTAGTCCCAATAACTAAACGGATCGTTAGTATCTACAATTTATTGGAGGAGCCTATGTATGTAAGATGTTTTAGCACACTTGTTAGTATAATACAAGTATAGAACTTTATATTACTTTTCGAGAAAGAAAATATGTGTTACAATATTATTATTTTTTTTTTAATAAAAAACTTGGGAGAGTTTGTTTTTCATACTTCTTTTAGCTTGATCTTCATTGATGTATTGAGCATACTCTTTTGGATGTGAATTTGAACAATTGACCATATTGAAAGCGGGAAGTTGTTTACCCTGGCTGATTCTTAAAAAAGTTGCCTGTAAACGTCATTTGCCTTTATGATGTGGTTGCTTATGGTTATATACAAACACACAAATATTAAGYATATACTTCMTCTTTTACTTATTTTTTAAAATAAATGCATCATTGAAGCACTTTATGCTTTCCAATACAAATTTTACATGTTAAGTATTTTCAATTATACATGTCAAAAAATTATGCAAAGTAAATAATAATCTATGAATTTATTTTATACATGATAATTGGATGCTATTCACGTTTCACTTTGACCCTTGAAGTGATACATTATCCTCAATGAATCAAAGCCTTAATTTCCATATGTGGGGTCGGCTAATATGAACCAAAAGTGATTATTCTAGGAGGTCATTCACAATGAGAAAACGCCCCACTAAATTATCATTTTTGTTTATGTCATAAGAGGTGACAAAGTTTTAACCTGGGTGTCGGTGTCACTGTCTACCGCAACCCTCCTTTATCGAGGCTTGGGACCRGAAGTAGGAAACCCACTTGCGGAGTTAAAGAATGTATAAAAAAGTTTTGTTTTATAAAAAGAAAATAAAAGAAAAGGGTTAGGCCAAAACCATTGTGTTTGCATAATTGCATATAACCCAAAAGCAAAAGCCCCACCCCTCCCCTGCTTCGCCTCTGTCTCTCTTTCAACATCTTCATCTATTTTTATTTTTATTTTTTTCCTTTTCCTCTTTATTTTGTCTACTTCTTGATTCAACACCCTAAATTCACAACTTATTGTTCAACTCACATTAATCTTCTTCCATCTATACTCAATATTACTTGATTTTGTGGGACTTTCAAAGAGGAAAGTTGGGGTTTGTCAGTTTGTCTTTGGGTCGAAAGTTGGAGCAAATAATCGGGTCTCTTTCTTGAACAATTTTACTTTAGTTCATTCCTCAAGTAAGTTTTAATCTGTAAGTTTAATTTCGAATTTTGTTTGGATTTATTTCAAATTTGGGGTTTTGCTAAAATTAGGGTTCTTGAGTAAATTAAATTGGGGAAATTGAACTATGTCATAATTTTTGTAGAAATTCATGTATGAATTCTGATTTCATACAGTTTGCCTAATTGTTAGTTCACTCTATGGTTATTCTTGACTGCTTTTTGCTGCTATTTGGTATTGCAAATTTTGGAGAAATTTCTATTATACTAAATTCTTGTGGTTAAATCATGTTTAATTTTGAACTCAATATGTACATATACTCAGCATGTTTAATTTAAGGATTCTACTCGTCAAAAAAAATAAAAAAATAAAAAAAATTAAGGATTCTAGTCATGTATTAATCTTTAGTACTAGTTTCATTGGCTTAAGTGCTTCGTCACCTTCATGTACTATTGATTTCATGTTAATAGAAACAAAAAGATTGATCATATAGTTGATTGTTTTGATAAGCTTGATGTATATACTCAAATCCGGTTAATTCTCACTTTCAAATTTGATATAATGTCTTTTGTTCACCAATATATTTATACCATAAAAATTATGAATATTCGATATTAAATAAATATACAAATATACATACGCATTCAAAAATACATAAACTTTTCTTTAAAATAAAAAAAATCTTAATTAAGTTGAAACAAGCAATGCAAATCATTTCCAGAGAGTATCCATCTAATGAAAAAAAATGTTTATACCCATTAAAACCGTTAAGCACATATTATCAACAAAGCTACTTCTTTGAAATTCCATAGTGTCACTTTTTATGYGTAATAATGTAATATGTCCATAAAAAAATATTTCCTAATCATACATTATACTCCGTGCTCGATATCAATTACAGAGTACATTTTATGGTAATTACTACTCTAAAAATCTAATAATATAAAATAAACTTATACAGAGTGGTATTTTTTAATTTATTCAATAAATTATGAAGTGTTTATATKTTTTTGTACAGAGTATACTGATTTTTATATCCCAAACGCACCGGCACACTCTAGTAAATTTTTTTTATTAAAAAAAGGAAGCAAATAATACAAGGCATTGGTCCAGTGGTTGGGCCTCTAATTTTAAGGGCAAGTTTTCAATCTTTCTTTTTTTCGAATTCCGCCAGTGGGTTTAAACCCAWACCCGGATATATGAGGAAGGTGAGGTAGGTCTGTGATAGCCAGCATAAAACTTTGTCACATCTTATGACATGAACCAAAATAATTATGTGGATGACTTCTCGGAATAGTCACTTTTGGTTCATGTTAGCCAACCCCACTTATGGGAATAAGGCTTTGATTGATTGATTGATCTCTCATTTTCACCCTAATACTTTCTCTCACCTCTCAATATCCCAAAGTCTCAAAACCAAGAAGGCAAGAACCCACAAACCCTAATTGTTCAAACTTGGTCTCTCTCCCAGCCAACATAGGCACGCAGCACTGTTGCTCTTCAATGCAAGATTATTGCTTTAATTAAGGCTGACATTGTTGATAGACCAAGTATATTAAAGGTAGGAGCATGTTTACTCTTCAACTTGTCTACAATATAGAATTTATACTTCAGTTGCTGTTTATTTTTGAATGAGTATGTTGTGTTTTTATCTTTGTCAAATTGATAATTATGATAAATTTAAAACACTCAATAAGGGATTAGGAATGTTATGTTCGTTCAATTGTTTGTTATTTATTTACAAATTTAATTTGTTTTTTCCATTGTTAGCTTAATTGTGTTTTTAATAGAATTTGGATTTATGTATTGATTTAAATCCAAACTTGATCTTATATTCGAATTTCGTAGTATCCGATACTTGGATGAGTTCGAACGTCGAACCTAGGTGGTGTGAATCTTGGATCCACCGTCGCCTAGAAATAGTTTGCTTAGTTAGTTAAAGTCTAAATTAAAAGATCTTCAGAACTTCATAAGATAAATAAGTATGCCTTAGTCCCTACCTTAAGATGGAAGGATTGATGAAACGATTTTGATCTCAACTCATGCTTTGCAATCATGGCATTTAACAATATACAATAATTAGATAGTTCTTACGATCCTGAAGTTCAGTATCATTTTCCCGTTGTCGTCATTCTGTTCTATTTCCCATTTCCCACTGATACTCTGATAGTTCTCCATTTAAGCCAGACTTTGCTTTTATCTTGTTTTCATGTGGTAGACGAGTTTATTTGCCTAGCCATCTGCTTCTGTACAGATCCTACGCAAAGGCGGGTGAATGATGATAAAGGTTGTCTCCGTTTTTTTTMCACTAACTCTTTATCCTCTGGGTGTTACTTTGAGCAGACCATTTGAGCATCAACTTTGCACCAGCCAACCGATTTGGGCAAAGATAAATCATGTTGGAGAGCAAGGGATATTCAACTAAAAGCAAGTCAACAGGTTTGCCTCGGAAGAGATTTTACCGAGCTCGAGCGCATAGTAATCCGCTAAGTGATTCTCACTTCCCTGTTCCACTGTCACCTCAACATGTTGATTATTCGATTCATTTCCCTCAAATTTTCCCTACACCTGACCGGTCTGGAGATGCTAGGAAGATTGAGTTTGCTGACATAGGCTGTGGTTTTGGAGGACTTCTCATCAGCCTTTCAACGCTGTTCCCTGAAAAGCTGATGATTGGTATGGAAATCAGAGATAAGGTAACGGAGTATGTCAAGGAGCGAATTTTGAGTTTGAGGACAACTAACTCCGGTCAATATCAGAATGTCTCTGTGGTGAGGACTAACTCGATGAAATACATTCCAAACTACTTTGAAAAGGGTCAGTTGTCAAAGATGTTTTTCTTGTTTCCTGATCCACATTTCAAAGAGAAAAACCATCGGCGTAGAGTAATCAGCCCATTCTTGTTAGATGAATACGCCTATGTACTCCGGGAAGGCGGGATCATTTACACAATCACGGATGTTGAGGAGCTAGGAGAGTGGATGAAGACATGTCTCCAAAACCATCCCATGTTTGAGGCTATTCCAGAAAAAGAACTTGAAGCTGACCCAGTTGTTAAGCTCTTAGAATCTGCTACAGAGGAAGGACAGAAAGTCGCCCGAAATGGGGGACAGACCTTTCGAGCAGTGTTCAGACGGATTGCTCTGTCTTCTTAGTTTGTAGCAACAAATGACTTTTGCTAGTTATTTTTAAGAAGTGGATTCATCAATTTTGCATCACTGTTGAGTTGTAAAATTTATAGTTTGTTTTGACTGTACTTTTGCTGTACTTACTATCACTTTGACGTTCGATTCAAGTCTGTTCAGTGAAGCATATTAGTATAGGATTGATTGACAATTCGGTTAATTTCATATACCTTTTTCTTGTGTCTAGATTAATTTGTAATGGAGATATGATTCTTTAAGAACATCTGGCAGATGACACTATATTTTCTGTGTAAGCTCTGCAAAGGGCTTGTTCTGTATGTGTTTGAAAACATTCGACTTGGCGCGTCAATTCAGAGAAATTGCATATATGTTTAACAAACAGAATCAGGTTTACCAAAAGAGGAACAGAAATCATCAAATTATWTTGAGATTAGATCAATCAAAACATAAATACAAAAACATGTAATCTACACAAACATTAGCTCACTTATTTGTTTKCTAAGAGCGCTACTAGGCGACTCTGTCAAATGAATTCTACSACAAATTAAGCTAGTTGGCATTCATTCGATCACTTGTTTCAGCTATTCCCCTAGCTGTACAGGATTCATCATGTCGAAACATGTTCCCAAATTAAACTCAACTTTGCATCGCGATTGTGTATACCATGTTACCCACTCTAAGAAATTTCTATAAGCTTCCATGTCGCGCCATCCTTCAATGTCAGACGTATCCCCACTAACTTTGAGAATGAGCTGCTCCAAACCAACRTGAACAACGCTAACCACGTACTTAATAAAATTTAGTGTAGGCTGATCGAGTAACTCCAAGGACTCGAAATTGATCTCAAACCTCTTGACACGCTCCAATGTCAGCATAGGAATGCAACAATAAGCAAGGAGCATTAAGGAAGACATCTTCCTTGCTCGAATCGTGACAAGATTCAAGGTAAGAACCTCCAATGCATGACACTTCTCTAGTAAACTCAGGAGATTTCTGAAATCCATGTCAGAACAAGGCACGGTACATGTAAGACGAATYAAACAGGCGAACACTGTCACATCATCGATAATCTGATGAGGACGCCAGAGGTTGAGTACTCGTACGTTCAGTATTGCTTTCGCGAGATTTGTAATAAAACCACCTGATTGTGCACCACTCAGATCAACCTCTGTTAAGCCACTCTTGTCTTCGTTCGTGTAGCGAAACGTCCATTTATACTTAGCGGAATCAAGCTTCAGGAATGTCAAATTAGGTGCATCGACGTCAATGTCATTCGTAGGATATTCGCAGTTAAACCTCAGGATCAATCTCTTCAAACTCAGAGACGAAAATTGCAATTCCTCATCRCTAGGCGGCAGYGCTAAACCAGAACACCTACGTAMTTCTCTGTCAATATCGAGTGACAAGAACTCGAGTTTCGAGCACGACTCGATTAGATGCTTAACAAACTCGTACTGCTTTAGACTAATTTGTATGGTTAGYTTCTTWAGATTGGGAAGACTAACCATTCTGTCACGAAATTTTATAGGAGGCAAATTCCATGCAAAACCACCCGYTATTTCAAGTRTTACCAAGCTAGTTACTTTGAAAATCGAAGMGAAATAAAACTTGCCCTCCTCCCCATTGGACGTGGCCTGAATTTCGTAGACGTCGCAACGATCCGAAATTGCACGAATCCACGAATTGATACGAGACAATCGATAATCCCCTAGGTCGCCACAATGTAAATTGAGTGCAAATTTCCGAATAACACGAGAAGTGAGTTGTGTAACGATTTTTTTGTTGAACGTGGTCCATTGTTTAAATGGATCACGCGTGTTGTAAATGTCAATTCGAATAGATGTTATTTGCTTCCATAGATTTTGCCACTGTCGCGACAGTGTTGCTGTCGCGACAGCTTCTTTTAGCGAGAGGAGCGAAAGGATTTGAACGAGAATCACGTCCGGTAGAAAGCTCAATCTATCGACATTTTCATCTGTGTTATTGGTTTTCCTTTTCTTCTTGATGTTGCCTATGACGGCCATTGTTGTTTGAGTTTTGCCACACTACACAAAGTTTGTTGTTGTGGTTGAGGTTTTAAAGGGCTTACYAGGTTAGTACTCCGTATAAGAAATTACTTGATCCATAAGTAGATATTTTCCCATCATATAAGGAAAGACGGAAATATAATTTTAATAGACGATTCTACCCTTATAATTCTTCGTCATTATTTATTTAATTTTATTTTTTATTTTTGTTTGTGAAGAGAGTGAAAGGACGGGATGAGGATCTACTGAAACGGATACCCTTATTAATTCTTTGTCATTATTAATCCAATTCGGTTTTGTAGAAAGACTTAAATGGACYTGGTCCACAATAAYTTTATTGTGAACCAAACAAAATCACGTGACATGTTATACCTCTCTATATATCTTCACAGATGAAACTAAAATTAAAAATMTGTTTTTCTATTTCTTCCTCCTTAGTCCACGCTACAGTGCTTCTGCTAAGAATTTTTCACATGCAACAAACTTTCCCGAGCTTCACTCCTTTATTTTTTTCACTCCTTTATTGAAATTGCAAGAAATATTTCATTCAATTCCCTGCAAAACCATTTTAAAGCCCAAACTCATATTATTGCTAATGCATGTGTTGTTTGAAATCATTCATAGTATTAAGGTTTTTTTGTCCATAACTATCTTAGTTACAGACATTTTTGCAAAATACTACCTACATTAGAAAACCTTAGACATAACTACCTTAAATTTTCATTTTGTTGTTGATCACTACCTTATTTCATTTTTCGGCGTTGACTTTGGTTTTCGGTCATCAAAGTGCACGTGAGATGCACGCGGTCTGTTTTTCTTTGCCAATTTTTTCGATTTTCCTTCCCTCCACGCCTCAAATTTCAGTTTGCCATTGAATCAAATTTAAGTAGAAATCAAAATTAAGTAGATTGAATAGGAAATAAAGAGTAGAATGGAGGGAGAAGGGAGGGAAAATCGAAAAAAATGGCAAAAAAATGAGATCACGTACATCTCACGTGCACTTTGATGCCCGGAAAACCAAAGTCAACGCCGAAAAATGAAACAAGGTGGTCAACAACAAAATGGAAATTTAAGGTAGTTATGTCTAAGGTTTTCTAATGTAGGTAGTATTTTGCAGAAAAGTGTGTAACTAAGGTAGTTATGGACAAAAAAACCTAGTATTAATTAACAAATTATGGCTACAATGCTATTGTATGGGGTATCTGATCGGAGGCGGTGCGACGAAGTCAATTGGATAGATGATGGAGGTGGAGGTTTGGGAAAAAAGAAAGTGTTACGGATTATAATGTACTATTCGCAAGTACATCATATTCTACACAAAATATATACTAAAAACATATATTATAGTAATTACAAAATACATTATATGAGTCTCAATATATTAAAGTACGTTATACCCATTAAAACATAATAATTACACACAAGTATAATATTAAGTATATGATATGAAACGTACTAATTATATCATATTAAAGTACACTATATCATTCTTAAGTACATAATATCACACTCAAACTAAACAAGTGTATATAAAATCATATGTTCAGAGATGTGCATTATAAACTTATAATAGTACATTATATTATTCAGAGTACTATTATCTCACCACATATAATATAATAGTATGATATAGAAGTACATTATATCGTATTAAAGTGTGTTATATCATTCAGTAACTACATGATATCACCACAAATATATATATAGATATGGCACAAGAACATATATCGTATTAAAGTATATTATATCATCCAAAAGTACATAATATCACACATAAGCATAAATATAAGTATTGAATAGAGAAATATTAATAGTATTAAAAAAACAAATATTGTATTAAAAAACACATATATTATTCAGAAACATATACTCCGTGTATCATTCGGAAGTACAATATCACACACAAATATAAGTATATGATACAAAAGTGCATATATCTATATAAGTACACATATCATTTAAAAGTACATTATTCACATACAAGTTATAAATATAAGTAAGTAATATTATGATTTAGCAGTAAACAGAGTAATAAAATTAAAACACACATATTATTCACACGTATATTATATCACATACAAGTAAAATACGAGTATATGATATTATGTATAAACACTGTATATTATACAAATATGGTGTATATGTAAAATATTAAATAATTTAAAAATTATGAAAGCAAGTTGGTTTAGACTGACATCAAATCCACAGAATCCCCACACACTTCTTGCTTTCTCAAATCCATCAAAGAGCGACTGTAGGCTTCGCCCCGCTTAGGGGGGTTGACCTCAGCTTCAGTGCCATGGAATTGAGCCATGGAATCCGCATGTGAATGCGTGGATTGTGTTGTCGAATTGAGGGGATCGCACCGTGCCTATATTGGTTATTCACGGACGCCCGAAACATTGGTGCCAAACTAGTGGCCCACAATAGGTCAGTAACCAAGGTGTGGGTTCGGGACATGTACGGATGTCAGTACCCAATCCGCCCGCATGTAGCGGCCTCTACTCGCTCATTGTAGTTCCATAAGTCATAACGATTGAATTCAAAGAGCCTAGTTAATTGATCTTGAAAGCGCACGCACTAACCTAATATTAGTAGGGTTGCTATTATGTACAAACAATGACTTCTACCATGGATAAGGCGATTCATTATTGTTAATCAATATTAATGAGGTGCTAGAAAACTCGTCCATGATTATCTACTTTAGTGACAAGCTAATTGAATTCCGGTCTTGTCTTAATGATAATACAAGTTGTGAAAATATGTACAAACGAAACATGAAAACAAAGGTTAGTAAGCAATAATAGTATAACATGTGTGTCCTTCTCACCTTTTCACTGCGATAATCAAATTTTAGAGTAAAACTAAAATGAATCGTCCTTCGATTGAATTGCTAATTGAGACAATAAACCGTTAGTATTGACAATAACAATATGCATACTAATAAATTGTGACAAAATGATGATAAACGAATTGAAAAACGTTAACAATCCTACATATTTACATGAGATGATTCAAGAGTTGTTTCTACATTGTGTTAATTGAATTGAAACTCATAATATAATTAGTAAATTAAAAGTGACAAAAGGAATTAAGAAGAGTCAAAAAAGAAGTTTTAGTGATAATCTCAGATTTATACGCTTGATTTCGCTTGTTGAATCGAAACAGAATCGATGCTTAGAACCAGAACGAATGTATTTTGAAGTGCATGAGAGAGTGTATGAGAGCGTGAGAGAGAGGAATACGCAAGTTTAGGGACGGAGAGAATTGAATAACTGTGTATCCAAATGAACAAGGCAGGCACGTATTTATGGACACGAGAGGCATGAGGAGGGAAAAACCCTGCGTATATACGCAGAGACCTGCGTAATACGCAGGATTATTCTCCGCGTATTTTTGATTCTTCGATTCCAATTTCCATAATTATCGTGATTGATTTTCTTCTTGATGTCGAACGCTACCCTAACACCCTTGCTCTCCAAGCAGAGTTCTAGAGTGTTCTAGGAGGTTTCCAGTATTTTCCAGAGATTTTTTGTGTTATTGATGTATGTTTCTGTATTTTCTGCGTATAAAAACTATAAAAAATCATAGAAAATAAAAAATCAGAAAACATAATCTAACATACTCAGTGAGAACTCAGAAAAATGTAAGAAGTCATGAAACGTTGAAAAATTATGAGGATCACCGAATATAAATTAATTTAAAAAAAATCCTAAAGAATTAGCAAAATAATTAAGAAAATATTTTTGCCCCCTTTATTTTCCTTTGCTCAAATAGCCGAGTATGACGCCCTCAGTTTTCAACTTTGTGAGTTCAGAAGCATCTTTTTAAGTCGAACAATCGAGACCGGTTGTTCTACATGATACTCATATGGGGACACAACATTTATGTGCTACAGGACTAACATAATGTGCCAGTACAGTAATGCAATGCACAAAGCTCAAAGCAAGCAAAGCCAAAATAATCACAAAAACAAAACTTTATCACAGATAGGAACTTCAATTCAAAGTATGTGACATGAAATGACGCAGAACGACATCGATATCGACAATTCGTGGTAGCAAAATATGATGAAGAGGGTAAATATTGAGAGGAAGTAGAATTTTGATCTCCAACAACATGAAATAACAGAGAGATCGATCAATTGACGATATATCTCCTTTTGTTGAGTTTCGATTTGAATTTTGATGAAAATGGAGAATATGACATGAATATAAACATTGGTTCACAATAAACTTTTGTAGCCGAGAGTGCATACAGACTGATGGTTGATTTGAGAAAGTAGCTCAAAGTTGAGCCAACGTGTTGATTGCATCATAACGCTAAAAGTCTATAAATATAACCCAATATTTTATTTTATTTTTATGATTTTAGTTTTGGAATTTAGGAAAAAAGTCACAGTCAATTAATACAGAAAAGACCAATGATCACGATTAGTACGGCACAGTACCACTAATACTTAGAATTAATCAGCAAAATAATTGGTAGGACTAAATTGATTAGAATACATTAATTCATAAGCGGTATCTTTTGCATAATGCATATTATCTTCTTCAAAAACAAGATGCATGTTCCCATTTTATCGATGTACATGCCTTCTTTTACAATTTTTTCTATAATAAGAATCTCTCATTAATTACTAACGCGTATTTGTTAATGATAGATTTAATTCTAAATTTTCTGATTGAATTTTTTATATTTAAATTTTTTGTCGTTTTATTTGATTTTTTCTATTTGTGATATGAACTCTTTGTAGTGTTGTTATTTTTCTTAGTATTCCTCATGCTAATCTGAATTTTTCTTATTCATTTTGATTCTAATTTGTCTGATTTGGTTTACTGTACTTTCTTATTTATCTAATTTTTTTTAAAATAAGCAATAGAGGTTTAATATGTTTAACTGATTGCTTAAAGTAAGTAGCGAAAATATGAAGTCGTACAATTAAGTGGCAATATATATATATATTATATTATACTTTATAATATATATATATATATGATTAATATAGTATTAATATATATATATATGTTATATATATAGTATATATATAATAACTAATATATTGAAGTGGATTATGTGAAACACAAACCTTAGTAAAAACTAAAAAATTTATCTTACCGTTAGATTTCGAGAGGACGGTCACGATTTATTTATGTAAGACTAGAGTATTTCAATCTGCGCTACATTGGAATGAGTTTAAAGGGGTACACGTGTACTGTTCATCAGACAGTAGCTGAATCCTTATATTTTATATATATATATATATATATAATATATATATATATATATTTTATAATATATATATATATATATATATAGTAGTAAGACATAAGTGTATTATAATTTAAATCCCACATACTTTACATAAATTTGTTTTGGTTGGTGTTTTAGATTGATTTTTATTTATGTACTATTTGTCTTATGCAATGTAAATAATATTTTGCAATTGCTAATTAATTTACCAATGCATCCATACGTTGGTGACTATGAGAGATGGTGAGTTAGAGAGCAGTTGGTATGAGGTCGGGTCCGCCTAGACCAGTATTTCAGACCGCTCATTTTTTTGAGATCCAGTCCCGACCCGATATCGTTGGCTGAAAGTTTTGACCCAGACTATAACCCACAGGGTCTGAGGTCTATGGGTCTACAGGCCTACAATGGTTTTTATTCATTTTTAAAATCAGACATTTTAATTCCATGCATTTTTCTTTCTTATATTGTTCCATCTAGTGGACGAAAGTACTTAATATACCATCTACACATCATATATTGTCGGACATGCCACGGGAAATTTAATGTCGCAACGATTTAATTAGACATGAAGTATCGTGCATGTTAGGTATAGTTAAATTTGGCCAGGCGAAATTCTTTACAGCCGAGTAGAAAAAATATATTAGATTTATCGGGGTAATATTATACTTATGCCAGCGGTAGTTCAATATCTGGTGACACACACTTTAATACTTTGCACAAAAAAAAATTTTGCCTGAAAAGTTATGCTTTTAGCATGGTGTAGTGTAACCTCATGTGTGGACATTCTAAAATTCCTTCCACAAATAACAAAAAAACATGTCCCTGGAAAATTGATCGTGTTTATGATGTAAGTACCTCCGTGGAAATAAAAAAATACTTGTTCGAAATAAAAACATTACAACGTACGGGAAGAATTTTTAGTTTATTAATTAAAGATAGTTACTCTCTCACGCTCGCAGTCCTTCCTCTCTCCCTTTATTTCGGCCAACGGAAACCTGAAATCCACCTAAACATACTTCTCACTGCATTTCTCTCTTCTCTTTGTGCTATCTTCTCCCTACTTTTACTCACGTTTTTCTTCGCTTCTCTACTAAACCCCTAATTCACCTACATTTTAAGGCTCCCTCCACTTGCAACCACTCAACGAGATCTACGACATTCTTGCTAAAATTGGTTGTTAATTACTGGATCCAAGGTAATTGTAAATTAGTATGATTTTTTCCCGTTTTGTTGTTTTTGTTTATTTTCATTTTGTTTTAATTGCGGATTTAATTTTTAGATTATTTCGATTGTGATTGTTAGTGTTAATTAAGGGATGATTGTTTTCTGGGTTAATTTGGGTGGCGAAATTTATTTCATTTCTTGTTTTATACTGGTAATGTGTTTTGATTATCTTGGGTTTGTTTCTTATAAATTTGTCGTTTATGCGGTTAGATTATTTTTTAGATTTTCGGTTTCATTTTTTTATATTTTGGTTAAGTAGGCCAGTGTGGTTTTATTGTTTTTTTTCGAATAATTTGGGTTTTGAATGTCGGAACATATTAGGTCCTCTTCTTTTTTTTGCCGAATTTTGAGGGTTTTTTGAGAATGTCGATTTTGTTTTACTTTTTCGTCAATTTTAGGGGTTTTTCCAAAAAGAAGATCGCCACGACCGCTTGCGACGTCTGGCAATCCGGATCCCTAGTCACATTAGCGACGAATTTCGTCGCACTTAAGTTTGTCCATAGGTTTAAACACTTTGGCAGTATGAGTTTATTGCCACTGCCCTTGAAACATTTTAAAGCGACCGAATTTCGGTCGTATAGCGATTGATTTGAATCGAATGCTTACCATTTTGGTTCTTTAAAAAAAGAGAATATCCCAACGGAACTAAAAACACCAGGACTCATAGCAGCACTCCTCGCCTCTCATCTAAAGAACAGACCACAAACCCAAAAAACAAACCCCAATCTTAAAACGGTAAACCGCCAAACAACTGCCACGAAACCCGAACCTAACGAGCGGATGTCCCTCCGACGTCCCTCTCCAGCAGCCCCTTCCTCTTCTCTCTCTCTTCGATGTCCCTCTTTCCTCATCTCTCCTTAATATCTCCTCTTCTCCCTCTCGCCGGCACACCAGCAGGCCACCATCACTACCAGCGGACGGCGCACGCGGACGCACCGTCTACTCTCCTCGTCCAATTTTGAAGATCTGATCCTTACCCTCATCTGTGATGTTCGCATTGCTGTGTGTTGATTCTCAATCGGTATGGCAGTGATGAGACGAGGCAAGCTTCCGTCGACGCTAAAGCAGAGCTGCCGCTTTGCATTTTTGTGCAGCTTTCTTCTCCAAAATTAACTAATTCTCCATCATTATAGACTTCTAAGGTAATTATGTACTGTAATAAATTATCCAGATTAATTTGTTATTTTTTTGCTGGAAAATTTACTTACCACTTTGATGTTGTTGCATTACCTTTGATTTGAAATTGAGGTTCGGCTTAGTGATTTTCGTATTTTAAGTGTGGTGTGTCGTTTCTTGGTATATGATTTATTGGAAGCTTTCTTACAATGACACAATTTTTGCTGTTTGATGTTCTCATCTTTAGGACTTAGGTTATTTGTGTTAAGCTGGAGCTCGTATTTCATTTTTTCTTTGTTCTTAGTTAGCATAAGAATTCAATATTCAGAGTAGCTGGTTTTGTGGACTTATCAATGGAAATTCGATTTCAAGTGGATGAATGATTCAGCCACTTAATGTGCTTAAATTTCACGGAAATGCGTCGTCTTCGAAGAAGAGATTTAATGTGGTTGCTTGTATCGTGAAAAATGATTGCTACTTTAGTTTGCTTACTGTGTAATGATTGTTGTCTGTTAGTATCCAAAAGGGTTATGTTGCACTATAGGCAGCAGGTCAATGAGAGAATTGCAGTCTTATGGAAAATTGCAATTGAGAACCATCCTCGTCGTTGACCATTCAAGAGAAAACGATGTTATATAATTGTTTGTTGAATGCAGGTATTCACTCACAATCAACAGTTTCGTCGACTAGAAACTTTCAAATGTACATTCCTTTTCTTGGCTTCCTCATGTCTTTTGTGAATGTTCTGTTCCTATGCTCCTTATATTATAATTATATATGAATAGAGCTCTTGGTTAATCAGTAACTATCCATGGATACCCGTGTGTAATTTTAGCACTTTTAGCATCTACTTAGTAGGGTTTTTATTCTGCAAATGGTTTCAGTTTTATTTTTTTTTAATACATAGGACTTAATTTTCTTCTGAAAGGTTTGTGTGGAATGTGTCTATTGTCATCACCACAAATGATTGATTGATTGTTTGTATCATTTAATAGATTTTACAATGTTATTAATGATTATTGCTACTCGTTCTAGCAGCGTGTTTGGCCTGATTGTGTTGCTTGTATGTGGCTGGTATATTTTTGTGGCTTCTTTGTTATGTTGTTTTCAGCTGGTACGTGTGGTTAAATTGAATGGTAAGATCGCATATGAAGTAGATAGTGACTAGAAAAGAACGGGGAAGGAAAAAGGGGTTAAAAAAATAAGTGTTGAATAGGAATACATAAAACTATACTTTTTTTAGGTGGCTGTCACTAGAAATTCTTCTAGTCATATTACACTCTGCATCAAATAAGTATAGTTCTACTTATGAATGTGGTCCCTAATAATAAGACAAATTATTTCCATTATTTTATTTTCTTATGACTATTGTGTAAGAGCTATATTTTTGGGATTTTTTTGAGAACTGGTAATGCTCCATGCTCATACTTAATTATTATCTCTGGTTTGTGTTACCAGAAGAACATTCGGGCCAGATTCGGAGGAAATGTATGTTGTGCTTCTAATGTAAGAAGTTTCTCTTTATTGTATTAGTATGTAATATTTATACGAACCTTAAATATATTTGACTATATTCTGAGAGTTTTTTAGTAAGCCAGTGTGTCATATTTTATTGTGTAGGTTAGTTGTTGTGTCAGCTGGGCCTGCCTTAGATTTCGGTTGTTGAGTAGCTGAGCGTTTCATCTTGTAGCCACTAGCAAGGATATCAAGGAATGTATAGTCTTTATTCTGGTTGAAATGAAAAGTGTGCCTTTTGTTATTGTTTCACCAAGTTCTTAAGCAGGCTAAATTGTTAAAATTTTCCTGATTTTAGTCAAATGAGTTGTTCAAGTGTCAATACCCTGTCGGAGATGTCTAAGGTTTTAACTGTACTTAGTTAAAATAGAATCGAGCTAGACCGATTTTGCTCAGCATCAAGAGTATACTCAGTTGTTTTGTTTAATCGGTTTTTAATTAATGCCGGTTAAATAAATGTCTTTAAACAACTATGTGCCTTATAGTGCAGAAGAGAATGCTTCAATAAATTATTAGTTCCAAGATGTTTAGCTGCAGTTTCAGCTAATTTTTTATTGAATATTAGTAACCTGAGGTGATTCTCCATGTATAATTTCTCTGTTTTTGAGGTGAAGTATGTTGTTCCACAGGTATGCTCATTTCTAAGAAGAAGCTCCTCGTTGATCCGCATGTAACTAAAATAGTGAATGATTCTCCAATCGTTGTGATAATGCCACTGTTCCTAAATTGTGAGCTCTGTTCTGTCTTATTATAACTCATTCCATCGTTATTGCTTAAACTTTTTCTGTTTTTTATCGTCGCTATTCAATATTCACATGATTTAGTATGATTTCATATGTGACATCTTGGTGTACAGATCATGTTGATATGTTGATACAAATCAGCATATCTATTAGTATTGCATTATAACATCACCAAAATTTTGAGTTTTTCTGGTCGAAAGTCTGTTGAAATTCGCTGGCAAAATAAAAAAATGATTGATGGTTTGTTTCGAAAGTTTGAATCTGTAACAAAATTGAAAATGTTGTCGTTTTTGCATCTGAAATTTGCCATGTCGTTTATTAGCACCTTACTTGAATATGTTGCATGTAATGACATTTGGTTTAATATTATAAGAATGATGCTGTTTTTTTTTTTTTAAAAAAAATTTGATAACAGATTACTGCTATTCTTTTAATATTAAAGTGATTCCTACAAATGAACCAACAACTAATCACAGATGTCTTCGTGTTTTGTACTGTCTAGCCCGTTTTAGTCTTTTAATAGTTGGAATCAACTGATCTAGTATTTTGTTGTTGAATAGTTTCTTTTCTAGACTTTGTCTATTAATAATTACATAGCTCTTGCCATCATTGTTCTCTGAATAATATGCTATACATGTAGATTCATGTGTGAATTAAGCTTACTCTTAAAGTTAAATTAGAAAGCATTTCAACTTTGTATATTAATCCCTTTATATGAATGGTAATTGTTATATATGTATATTGTGATCTATAGTTTATACTAATTACTTTGAATTTAGAGAAAGTCTTTGGTTAATGATTAATTTTGATTGTTACACAGAAGACACTTGGAATGAAGGTATCCACTCTGGACATCTATCGTAATTGCTTGGGAAATATTTTCCCCCCTTTTGTCATCAAACCATTTTAATCAACTGAATGTTCTCTGAGTATGGTGTATTTACATATCGTGGTATTCTAGTAATTGTTAGTTTCTCCCTGCTCATTGTTGTGATGATTAAATTGCACTTAAATTTCTAGGTGACAAAATGCATTTGACCAAAGCGGGATCAATCAGTAAAATTGATAAAGAGAAAAGTCTTTAAAGGATAATGGAGAATTGTAAGAGTAAATAATGTGTTTAACTAAGTGTTTGGCAGTCTGGATTGATTATAACATTAACTTGCTACGTTTAACTTGTGACATTTTGTTTCTTTGCTGACTATAATGCTTAAAAGTAAATTACCAGCCGAATTTTGTATCAACACTGACATTTTACAACTCTTATTAGGATGTATTGGGTGATTTTATGACTTGATCCTTAAGATAAGTGCCACAGCTCCTGTGGTTAACAAAAAATTTTTAATCGGCTTTCTTAACGAGTTGAAAAGAAGTAGAGATCAAACATGTCAGAGATTTATGTCACTGGTAACATCCCCATGGAATGCTGCTTTGCTATCGAATGAGTATTTTATCGCCTGTTCTTGCCAATTTATTGGTGTTTTTTCATTGATCAAGGTTAACATTTCGTTAACTACTGAATTAACCTTGTTTTCCTTAAACTTAATATGGATTATGAAAATAGCTCTAATTTTGCTTCCGTTCTCATTCTATTTTTATTATTATTATTATTATTTTTTTGTGTGAAGATACTACTATCTTCAATGTCAGAACTTCTATGATTGCGCAGCACGCCTGTGCCAGGTCGCCGCATGGCAGCAGCAATGGCGGGCAGGTGCAGCATGCAGCTTCGCAGCAATAGCAGGAGAGCAGAACCCCTGATAAGTCTGCCTCGGTATCGAGTCCATACGAGCATGCAGCAGGCGTCCAAACTTTATTGGTACGTTGTTTAAAAGACTGTGGTACTTGCTTCCAATAGTCCGAGACAATACACGAATTCAAGGAAGAAGGCATCTCGTTGTGGTTTTTCTATCCTGGTGTTGTGGTGGCGGCTCCAATTTATGTCCCTATTAAAGACTCGGAAGAAAAAGGCCCACAAAATGCCTGTGAGGATTTAACAGTCCAAAATCAACAACTGGGGAATATCACGACGCGATAAGTGACTCAGAATGTCATCTCATTCCTGATATCTTTAATGATCACTCTCATATACTTGGTTGTGCTGTATTTGATCGAACTGATTAATTTTCTGAGTAAGTAAAGAAAATCGAAATGAATTTATTTTTCGATTTTTAATGTGAACTTTTGTAGCATGAATACAAAATGTGTATGGATACATTAACATTTAATGTTAAACTGGTATTTATAGCATATGATGGGCGTGTTTAGTATTATGAATAGTTTAAATCAATATACTGTTTTGCAGTGCATTTTCGTATTAAATCGAAATGTCTATGTACAAACTTTGATGCATATAGGAATCTACTATATAATGGTATTTATTAGAACCAGACGAATTATTGGTGCATGTAAAAGAAATATGACACATTAAATTTGTAGCAAAAGATTAGTTAGTTACAAGCCACAATATACAGATGTGGCTAAAGCTTGGTTAGACCATGGAGCCATCCCATAGTTGAAATAATATTGGTAGCAAAAAGAAATTAATTAGCCACATAACATGTGAAGTGGTTGGTAAGATCCACGGGGAACATTTGTGGCAAATTTATATGTTAGCCACGAATTTTTGTACCAAACTTTTTTAGCCACGATAATATGTAGCAAAAATAGTTAGTTAGCCACAATAGAACTTGTTGGCAAGAGGATTTTGTAGCACAGGATAACTCGTGGCAATGCTATTTTGTAGCCACGATAAACGTGGCATATAAAAATCAAGTTAGTCGCCACGCCACTTAAAGTTTCACTGGCAAATTTAGCCACATGCCACTTGTGCTACGAAATAAATTTGAGAATATTCCCGTGGCCTACGACATAGCCACGAGAGATGAATTTCAACTTGTGCCTACTTCTTGACGTGCACAATGATGGAAATCTTTAGTGTAGGTTAAAGAATGCTGCAATACATCATTTTCCTTAATCAATCATCGATCTCTTTGTCGGATTTGTTATTCGTCTTATTTACATGTTTTAGTTTTAAAATTATGTGTATCGTTTTATTGTCTTTTAATTTTAAGTTACATTGCATATTCGGCATTAATGAATAGGGAAAAAGGACATACATTAGAGTAGTGATTGCTATATTGGATGAGTACTCTAGCAATACATAATATGATTAGGATAATAATGATATAATAAGATTATTCGATCGACAAAAATGATCATAATGTTTGCAATATTTTTTATAACGAAATATATTCTATAATGTTATATAAGGAAAGTTTGTTCATGTGAATCATACACCTTAGTGATAATCTACCAATTGAATTGATCGCTAGCCTTAACGAATACGTATATTAGCTTTTCAAATAAGACTTGTATTATAAGCATGAAATATTTTCAGTGACTTGTTTATTTATGATGACGCGCTCTTGACCAGATGTATGTGACCAGGAATTTGTTACCACAATGATCAACCATTGACGTCCACATACGTCGTGATAACTGATAAGTGATATTTTAGCAGTGATGTTAAAATTGGAATAGGCATTAATGGGTTATGGGCTTATGGCATGGTCTTGGATCTTCATTATTGATCTAGGATGTGACTAGTGTAGGGTCTGATTAGGATAAGTCAAGATTGTTGTTCTTACTTTTTTTAAAAAAAAAAAAATAAAAAAATTAGACTCGTATCGTATTCATATGAATCATATTCATAGGGTAAAAAATATTAGGACCATTGCTCGTACCAATAGGATCCGATAGACATACGAGTATGGTCTATAACGCATATGACAAAATGATAAGACAAATTTTAGTGTATCATCTCAATCAAAAATTTAAAGTAATGGTTGAAACCCATGATTAATATATATAGTGTATTATACATTTATACTGCTCCCATAAAAAGCCTTTTGGACTAGAACGTAAATACACYATAGTTATAAAACTTAATGTGACTATCTTACTTTACAATATTAGGTATTGTTTAGTTGACCTAGGAAATGATTTCAATTCCCATACAAAATTATAATTCATAGGAAATTATTTCCCTTGTCCATTTCTTATTAGCAATTTTTTATAGTTGTTTGGTTAATAATATAAACTTAAATTTTATAGGAATTGATTTCCTATGTTTTATTAATTAGCTAAGCTTGATTAATTTTTTTATATTTAGAAAGTAAGAAACTAACTTATTAATGATAATAATGCAAGTAGACCCCACAATAACCATGAAAAATGTGACTTACCTAGAGGGCTTGGTAAATTATTTGTCATATGCCTCATGGGAATCTAAACTTCCCTTAAAAATTTTATTTTCTATAAGCTCACATTTTCACATCAACCACTGTCTCTTATACACTTGGTAAATTATTTGTCATATGCCTCATGGGAATCTAAACTTCCCTTAAAAATTTTATTTTCTATAAGCTCACATTTTCACATCAACCAAACAAACCTTCTAAATTTACATTTCTTAAGAAACCAAAACTATTAGTCTATTACATGGGTCACATTTCATTCATTATTTATTTATTCACTTGGTCACTCTCATATTTAATCTACCTCCTCACATAATGAGTAACTTCCCGCAATAATTGATGAAATGTTCCATTACAATTCAGGAAGACCATTGTCATTACATTTCGCATGTTCTAAGATTTCAAATGTGTACAATATTGTTTAGAAACGAATAGAATATAGTAATATACTATAGGTTTGGTGAAACAAATTAATGTGTAGCCAGCCAATATTAGAAATATTGCTAATTTGAAGAAGAGTGTGGTCCTCCCATTTTTCTTGGTAATATGACATCAGACAGGTACTCATTCATGCACAATTTTATTTGTTTATTTATTTTGTAAATGAGTYATAAAAGTGCGAAAATATTCACAATGAACGAGGGGAAATATGAAGATTCTAATCCCTRACTACAAAGATGAAAGGTAGAATTAAGCCATTATTCCAGCCCCCTACGTCTCATTCATGTACAATATAATATAGTGTGTCGTTAYTGTAGTGCTCCTTCTACAACAGTTGTATTCGTTATGTTCAATTATTCAATTTGATCGATTTAAATATTTTGATCTGATTTTTCTTTTAAAAAAAAATTGATATAAATTTATTTTAATTGTTTTTTATTCAAAGTAGTATTTTATATTTTAGATCTGAACAATGTTTTTCTTAAAAAAATATACGTGAGTAAAAAAGTTTTAATAAGTAGCAGAGTGACTAATTAAATTGAACCAAACATAGTATTAATAGAGGAAGTATACAATGATAGCAACTATTTGGAAATAGCAAAACGTAATTTGGTCAAAATGCATTCGTTCTGTAGTTGTCAATTTCGTAATTTTATTTGTCAAAAATTAAAAGTATAATTGTCAAATGATTATACGCATTTTTCCCAACATACGATCCCACTTACGTCCATTTGCAACTGCCCCACATGTTGTTGGGACACTTGTTGTCCTTTGATTATCTTGAATTAGTTTTTTTTTTTTTAAAAAAAAAGTAAAAAAAATCATTATAACCATATTATTACAAAATAGCAGCTATTGGTTTATCATTACTCGTATGCCTAAAAAATTACTTGTACAAGTAAAAGACATGATAGAGAGATAGGGACATAGGGCAATTACAAAGCTAAACCATATATGAGTGACAAAATTGGGTATGTGGTTATTTGGTTAATACAGCCAATCTTGTCAATTCATTGATGCGGAGTACATTTTAATTTGTTGAAGAATGGTGGCCATAACACTATTTGAATACATTTCAAAGAACCAACCCAATCATTTAAGCCAATAGTCAAACCCCAAAACCAATTTTTACACTCTATTACTATGTTTTACAATCATTGACCCAAATAATTATTAATTGTAGTACTCTAAGACTCCGTTTGTTTTGAAAGAAATCAATTTTCATGAAAAATCATTTTCTAGGGAAAATYGTTTTTTAGAAAAAAAGTTTTCCGAAGTTTCTTTGATTAGAGGAAGGGGAATACTATTCGAAGTCCACTTTTACTAGAATCAAAGTCCACTTTTCGTGTGAATTTCCCAACACGCCCTTCCTCCAATCCCCTCCCTAACCACCCAACACACCTCACCCAACACCAACAACTACCACCCAAGACACCCTACCACCAAAAACCACCACCTGACACCACCCTACCACCAACAACCACCACCCAACACCACGTAAAAAACACGTGGACTTTGAATGGCATGGACGCCTTGCGTAGGCGTCCAGACCATGGTATGGACGCCTTGCATAGGCGTCCAGACCATGGTATGGACGCCTTGCATAGGCGTCCAGACCATGGTGTGGACGCCTACGCAAGGCGTCCATACCATGGTCTGGACGCCTACGCAAGGCGTCCATGCGTTGGTGGTTACGGAGGTGGAGAATCTGAAGGGCAATATGGGAAGTTCACACGAAATGTGGACTTTAATTCCAGTAAAAACGGACTTCGTTTAGCAATCCAATTAGAGGAAAACTCATAAAGGAAATGAAAAATGTAATAGAAATAAAAGAAGGGTGAGGGAATGAATAAGGGAGATGTAAGAAGTGGGGAGGAAATTGTGACATTCCTCTTTCCAAAACAAACAAAGGAAAACTAAAAGAGGGAGGAAAATCATTTTCCGGAAAAATATTTTCCGTCAAAACAAATGGAGCCTAAATATTTACTGCTTTAATTGATAAAGATTCGAAAAAAAAGAAAAACTTGGTTGATTCACTGAATAGACTACTGACTACACACAACACACCAAAATCTTATAAGCTTATGATAATTGTGTTAGTAGAATTCAATTTAACTTAAACAGTAATGTTTTAATAACCTATTAGGAGTAGACTACTCGATGTCTAGAAAAAGAAATGATGTTGCAAATTCGAAGTGGAATTCTATAAGCTTATCATCGCATCCTTTTACCATTAATCGTGAATGGGGTCCTTTATAATGGATGACCCAAAGTGGCGAATGTTGGTTCAAATGTTCAATTTGGTTTCTTTCTTTTGGCAACAACTATTCTAGTAAAGTACTCTATCCGTTTTTTAGTTATTGTGCTTTTTATATTGAGATGTTTTCAATTTGTTGTTCCAAAGCAATTTAAAAACAATTTTTTTTATTTATATGTTATTTACTCTAACATTGATGGATTACTTATTTTCAAATTCAACCTTCATTACTTCTTCCAATCTATTTACTCAAAATTATATTTTCCCAAAAAATTTCATTCACACGTTTACTCTTTTACCTAACTTACTCAACTATTTTATCTAACTTAATTAACTATTTTATCCAACTTAATCAATTATTTTATTTAACTCGATTAACTCTTAAACACCGTGTCAAATGGATATAGAACATAAAAAAGCGGAGAGAGTATAGTACATATTATCAAAGTTTTAGCCTCTAAAATTGTTGATGGGACGGTTCACCTTCTACCATCCACTTACCCTAAAATCACACATGAAAAGAAAGGAATAATAAAAGTTTAGTTTTATACCAATTGATTGTTGATATAGTGAAAATTGAAACTGTACTTATTAGGTARAACGCGTGTTTGATCCTCGTAACAACAATTTGAAAGGAACTGAAACCTAATCACCTAGAACTAAATGCCAAATTCAAATTAGCTCCAAGGATTAACCTGGTGGATACAGCAAAAAAATTTACAATTTAGTTTTATAGCATTGGAGGAGTAAGTCGGCAAAACTATTTATTTAACAAGTTACAAGTTACAACGTGAATCACAACTCTGCTTTCCCACGTTTTGTGCGAGGGTGCGAGAGACCGTCAACTATTGTTTTGATGCTTTTGTCATTTTCACCAATACAATATTGACACTTAGTTGAATTGATCATGAATTCATGATGTGATGATGGTATCATCATTACTCCATTAGGCTGTTTTTGTTAAATGCCCATATTGGGAAAAAAAATGTTAAATGGCCGTGTTGAGACTTATCACCGCGCCTTAAAGATAATGAAAGTAACGTCCTAAAAGGCTAAAATATTTTTAGTCTATTTTATTCGTATATGTAGATACTAACTTTTTGTGCACGCAGTGCATACAGTGRCTAAATTTTAAATTTAATGAATTGAATTAGCTGTAGTGATGGAAAGTTCTTCCGATCACAAGTCCACCCTAACCCTAGTCACCAATGAAGGAGAAGCTTAACACAATTATTTACTTCCTCCGTTTTTTATTAGATGACCCAGTTTCTATTTTAGGAAATTTGGAAATAGTTGTCCCACTTTGATTTTTTTCCCTTTCAAGACATGGGGATCACAATAAATTATCATATAATCCCACTTACTTTCTACTTTTTTGGGGTCCACAATCTCTTTCTCTCTATCTCTCTCATCCATGGGTCCCACATACTTTATTAAATTACCAATCTACTCACCTAATCACTTACACCAATATTTTGCCTCAAAAACCACAAAACCCAAAGTGGGTCATCTAAAAAAAAAAACGGAGGAAGTATTTATTTTTAAAAAGAAAAGTATCCATGACATTTGGCTTTGTCCATGATTCCAACTTCTAAGTAGGTCATACACTATACATACAAACTTCCCACCCCTAAAATACTCATAAAAAATGTCCCCAATTAAATACATAGGCCTTCTTGTACATTGTCCCTCTAACAAAAAACCAAACAAAATGGATTTTTTATTAGAATGGATTACCTCACAAAGTTCATATCAAATGCATATCTCATGTTCATGTTAATAAAACCAATAAAATTGATGCTTATTTGCATATAATATATGTTCTCGTGAGAACTAATTGTTAGTTAGACACTTAACTTTTACAATAGATTATCTCTGCAAGCCAAACCTAAATACGCGGTGTGACAACATTTTTTTATTAGAATTTTCTTTTAATTTATTTTTTCATACATATAATTCTATTTAGTCTTAAATGTAGCCTTTTATTGTGATCTGAAGTACTTCCTCCGTTTTCAAAAAGATGCAACAAAGGAATTTTTTATGTCTCACAAAAAATACCTTTTGTTGCATCTATTCGAAAACGGAGGAAGTACATGAAAGTGATATCAATACAATATGTATGCAATTATCAATCAATAAAAAAGTAACCCTATTTGTTTTGTTAAGTGACCCATATGTTTAATTTTATGATATTTCAATTTAATTCAGTCCATTTCAGTGCAATTCAACTAATTTTAGTTCATTTGACCTTAGCCAACTTTAGTTGGCTTCCGTTCAATTTAGTTCAACCCAAAAGAATGAGACCTTCTTACAAGTTTAATTCTAGTTGCTCAAAAGAGTAGCCTTAGAAGGAACAACTGGATTTTTAACCAAAAAGACACCAAGATTGAACCTTTATGGACTTCTATCACCCACCTCTCTAAAGAGTTCCATACCTCCATGGCCCCATCATTAACCATACCCTATAATGATAGCCTATCCTTCAATCCTAATACCACTGTCCACATCCTCCTGGTAGATGCTGCCTTTAACCCAAACACTTGCCTGGAAAGTTGTGGAGTGATCTGCTGTGATACTTTGGGCACTTGGATTAGGGACATGGAAGGTTGCTTCAAAGCTATGGATTAAAACCATGCTGAGGTCAAGGCTATACACTGGGCACTTCTGTGGAGCAAAATGAATAATCGGGGTGGTTGTGCCATCTATTCAGACTCATTAGTTGTTGTAAGCAATGTTACAAGAGCATGCAAATTTGTGGACAAATACACTAATCTCACTACTTCATGCAGGGAGCTCATTGTAGAACTACAGGTGCAGGACATTCTCAAGGCCACTAGGAAACAGGTGGAGGGAGCAGACACTTTAGCCAAGCTCATTTTGGGCAATCATAGCAGCTTGGACTCTTATATTCCTATTAATGTTGCTCCTGTTGGTGATTTGAAYTGTATTTTGAGTAGTAATATTGGTAGACTTACCTTTAGTGATCTTTGTATTTTGGGCAACTTTGAGTAGGTCAGTGACCTCCTGGCATGTAATCCCTCTAACTCAACTGTCTAACTCTCTAACTTTGTATCTCTTTAGCCAGTAGGCTTTCTATTTATTGTTCCATTCACTCAAAAAAAAAAAAAAAAAGAGTAGCCTTAGAGTAATTATTATACATCATGATATGGTAACCTCGTTTTAACTTTGTTGCAACCTTCCATTCATTTCAGCTAACTTTAGTTGATTTCGGCTCACCTAGCTTTAACTCATTTTCAATTCTTACTTGAGTTCAGTACAATCCATTTCAATTTAGTTCAATTAATTTAAGCCAAATTCAAATGACATCAGTTTAGTTTAGTTCAAGTGTTCAACCCAAAAGAACGAGGCCTTACAAGATTAATTATTATAGCTGTTCAAAAGATCAGAGTAGCCTTAGAGTAATTATTACTTTATCATGGTAACATCATTTAAACTTCGTTGTAACCTCAATAAACATTTAATTACTTCATAGATGAGACCACCAGACCATTGATTAAGTTAGACTTTGTATAACTTTTAATACTTCATAGTAAGTTTAAATCAACAAAAGTAGTTTGATTAAGTGAAAATAATACTTCATCTGTACTTCTGTAGAATTGATCTGATGATATTCTGATATTGAGATATTAGTCTTGTTTTAAGTCTTGTTTGATTCTTTTTTTACAGTAACCATAACACTACAAATATATATGGATAAGTTAGTTTTGTGTACTTTTTCAAATGAGATTGTTCTAGGGTCTTTTTTTATTCGATTTACAATACCTTATTTGGATGTATGTACAATTGAAAAAATCCAAACATATATACCAATTAGACTGCTTGGGATCTTCTAAGTTTTGATACAACTCTACCTAGTTGAATTGTGATCTTCCAAGTTTTGATACAACTCAAGTTTTGATACCAATTGGATTGAGACCTTTTAAATTCCGATACAATCAGGTAGAGTCGTATTTCAACCATTTGTTTTTGTAATAAAGGGCTTTGATTACGAAAGTTGAGAAATAACTCTACCCATCTATCTTGTCAAGTTATATCCAAATTCTAGACTATGCAAACACATAGTCTTGAATGACTAAGGGTTTCAAGCTCCTCGAGAATAGAAAAAAATAACAGTATTGAGAGATGTTACCCGTTAAAATACTAATGTAAAGTCTCACGAGAGATTAGTTCATTCGCCTAAATCATGACACGTAAATTGGGGTTCAAGCCTTCAACCACACATTAGTTACATTATTGATAGTTGATTGTTGAAATCAGGTTATAATTGGAGCCCACAACAAATGCTTCTATTCTATCCATGTGCAAATAAAGATATAAATGGTGACTTGCATAGCATTAAGATTATTTGTGGTTCTATGCTTATATACTTAAATAGATGTAGTTATCAAGCCTTAAAAATTGAGGCTTGAGAGCTTGTTTAATGCACCCACACCCATAAAATAGCTCAGAGATTTAAATCATATATCACATCACATCAATGGTAAATTACCACTCCAATGACTCGTTCGCACACACAAAAAGTAACATAAGTTCTTGTATATATCAGATGTACAATAAATTTATGGTACACTAAATATATAGTGATATTTTTAGTCTATATAGTAAAATAATAACCCATTATTTACTTTACATTAATATAGTGATATATAATAAAGGTCACTGTATTGATCAAAAGGGTTACTATAATATTGACCAAAATGGTCACTCTAATCTAATATACGATAAATTTATAAGGCTAGAAGTTTACTTATTTGAAATATCCATTTGGTAGTTATTAATAAAGTGTGATAATGACAATAAATTTTAACTGTAACTTTACAACATACTCCCTCCAATTTTTAGTTGTTTTACTTTCCATTATTTTGAGATGTTTTCAATTAGTTATTCCAAACTAATCTAAAAATAACTTTTTAAATTACTTTTTACCTACTTTATTTATTCTAATATTAATGAATTACTCCTTTATAAATCAAGTTTCATTACTTTACCCAATCTATTCACCCAAAATTACTAATTCCTAAAAATTTTCATTCACACATTTACTCTTTTACTTAACTTATTCAACTATTTTATTTAATTCAATCAACTATTAAATATTATGCAAAAATGGTATGGAACATCTAAAAAACAGATGAAGTMCATAAATCAGACACATTTATTTAGAGTGTAAGGCATCCTCATATATAAATGTAGAACTAGTCTTTGGCCCGTGCAAGGCAAGAGTTCACTTTGCATTTGACTTTGATTTTATGATGGAGAAAAAATAATTATAGTTATACAGTGATGAAAAAATCAAGATAACAATAACAAAATGATTAAAAATATTTTAATAAAAAATCAAGTTTTATATGATATTCGCCATATTGAAATCGCTAGATCCATCCACCCTTAACGGAAGAAAGAGAATTCATTGACTAATTGTTGTGTTTTCTAAAAGGAAATAAAATACGGAGTAGAAAAATAAAAAAAACAATAATGTCTTTTGTAACTATTGCGGAAAATTTTTCAAAAAATAAAAAAATTATACATAAGTGAATATTGAACGAATTATTAAAATATTGATTGATTACTTTTTAAGAAAAAACAAATTCTTGCACAAAGGAAAATACAACTAATTAAATAATTCTCTTAAACCTTAAAAAGAAGAAAAAAATTGTTACATATAATATGTCATCATTCCTTTCAATTCTCCATAGTCCGTAGACAATGTTATTAAGTACAAACAAATTATAAAAGGGAGATATCAAGTAACATGAATCCTTTCAATTCATCTGTTATGAAATATAAGAATTCATTTAAAACTACAAAGGGGTGAAAAAGAGGGAAAGGTGAAATGTCACGTGAAATCTTTTCTTAATTTTTCACGCTATCAATTGTAGGAAAATATAAAAAACAACAATCGGGAAAAGATGTAAACAAAATGGGGAAAGAGGGAAGATGACACGTGTCACCAATTCCGTCCAAATTCATTTTATTAAATGTAGGGAATGTATATATTTTTTTAAAAAAACTAAAAAGGGAAAAAAAAGAAATAATATCATAAGAATTTTTTTTAAAAAAAGAAAGGAAAGTAAGTGGAAAAGGAAAAAGGGAAGCAAAAAAAGAAAAGAAAAAAGAAAAGATGACATGTGAAATAATAATTTTAAAAAAAGTAAAATAAGTGAAAAAAAGGAAAAAAAAAATGAAGGAAGAAGGAAAAGATGACATGTGTCATCATTTCCCTTCAAAATCAAGTTATTAACTAGGAAATTTTGCGAGATAAAACCTTTTATAACCTAAATTTTGCGAAAGAAAAACTTTTAAAGCGTTATTTGTGAAATGAAACCTAAAATGAATATTTTTTTGCGAGAAGAAACCCGATGACATCATCACTACTTTGACCTCCCCTAATTACGTTTGACTTACTAATTCACACTTCTTGTTCACCTTTTGCACCCCCTCTATATCATTCTCTCTCCTCCCTTCTTCATCTCTCATTCCTTCTCTATCCCCTACCTTCTTCCTACCACCACTACACACTCTAACGTAGCCAAAGCATCACCACCACCCCTACAAGTCAACACTTCAATTTGCTACCGCCAACGTACAAACCCAGCCACCGACACACAAACCACCAACCGCCAACACTGTACTTCGCAGCCTTACTCATGGCGAGGCAGGACGTTTTCCGGGTTGTATCGAATCAAAGCGAATAAAGTTTGATGAATCTCCATTGATGCGCCACCAGGGTAAGAGAACACGTCGGTAACGGACGTTGATTGCAGCGTTTTCTGGGTTGGTTAGGGGAAAATCGAGAAACAAACCTTGCGGGGGTTGTGAGTGGGGAAGGTGGTTAGTGGGTTTTAATGGCAGAAGATGATTTCGAGGGTTGTGAGAAGAGAGAGATGTGATTTTTGAGTAGTGGTTTTCGTGGATGTAGTCGTGTAGGGTGGTTCAAATTTGGCCAGATTTAATTTCTTTGGGGTTAAATTGGTGGGTGAGGTTGCTGATTGGGCGGATGGTTGGGATGGGAGGTGGTGGTGGTGGCTCGTGAACTTGGACCTTGGACTAGGTGGCTGCTGTGGCTTGCAAATTTAGGTTAGTTCATGGTGGTGCGAAGTGGGCTGGTGGTTAGTGGTGGTTAGCTAGGGTGGTGGAGCATGGGTGAGAAGAGGGTTGGCAAGGGAGTGCAAATAAAGATTAAGAGTGCCAATTAGTAAGTCAAACGTAATTAGGCGCGGTCAAAGTAGTGATGACATCATCAAGTTTCTTCTTGTAAAAAAAAAATTCATTTCGGGTTTCATTTTGCAAATAACGCTTTAAAAGATTTTCTTTCGCAAAAATTTGATTATAAAAGGTTTTATCTCGCAAAAAAACCTATTAACTATTATAAGTATATAGATATAGATTGTCCTACATAATCACCCACGGTTATCAAGGAAAGCAAAAATGCAGAAACTAACCGCTCATAACAATTTATAGCATAATTATCACACTAGATTATTTAAACCAAAATTCTACAAGGTGTGCGGCATACATTAATGTCACACATAATAATTTCTATTTGCATTATAGATACTTGTGGAGTTGTGATCTTGTAGAGGTGCATAGTGTTAACTGGACCATCTCAACCAAAAACTTAAACTGCTGGTTGAGGTCCAATAATATAATATAAACTCTATCACTCCCCCTCACATGGGCTTGAAATGTGGACGCAGCATAGACCCGCTTATACCTAACTAGCGTGAATTAATTTTACTTAGAATGGAGAGGGAGGAGAGATTCGAACTCGTGACCTCTTTGTCACGCTAACTCTGATACCATGGTAACCGGACCTTCTAAACCAAAAGCTTAAGCTCGTAAAAAATCATATCACAAATTGATGTTAATTATACTTATTAAAACCTAATGAGTTGATCCACTCTTTATCAAACATCTCTTATTAAAATCTAATGAGTTGATACTGATAGATTATGTAAATAATCTTGTAGATAAATTAATTAGTTATGTATATTAATTAATAATTATTTAGTATATCTTTATATAGTTTAACCTAGGGTTTCACTTGATACATATGACGTTAATTATCAATAATAATTTACGGCAAATCATTCTTTCATGGTATCAATAGTTTAGGTTTTTATTTTTCAATCTACTCTTCCGTCTGTTCTACTCTTCGTCTGCCTCTTCTTCTTGATCGGCATCCATGGCCGAACACTCTAAAATTCATCCGGCGATCTCGTCACCATATCCGTCAACATTATCTGTCGTCCTTGATATGCGGGTACAGAGTACAACAATGGTCGACTCTCTTTACGCTTCATTGCCGCGCGTATTGTGATTGACCATATCGAGCCTTCCGATTCCGCTAAGCCGCTTGATGATCCTACTGAGGAGCAGCATGGCGCAGCTCGACGACATCGTCCGTCAATGGATGTTAGCGTACGAATCCAAGGATCTCCTCAACTCTGTTTGGATGCTGATGACAGGCCATTGATACGTGGCGTCGTATTGAAAATTTCTTTCATAACAATAAGTCGGCACGCGCATTATACCCTTGATTCCCAATTCAGCAATACCAGACTTGAGCACTTCGATGGTGTCAAGCCCTACTGTACGAGGCTGAAGTATCTTGCAGATTGTTTGAAGAATGTCGGCGACAAGGTCTCCGACAATCGTATGCTCTACAGTTATTGAAGGGTCTTTCCATGAGTATAAAGCTTTTCGTACTTCGGTTCGCCATCTCAAGCCTCTCCCTCCGTTCGATGAATTACGATCGATGCTTGAACTTGAGGAGCAATCCAACGCGGCTGACTGATTGTCGAGGCTCGAGACGAGCTCACGTGACTCTCCATTCCCCTCCTCAATCGCCTGCAGCCGCCTCTGTTTCTGCACCTTCTGTCCAGGTGTTTCCAGCCGTGGTGGCATCGCAGAACAACAACAAACGTCACAATGGCAAGGAAGGGTGGACACCACCGTGCTCACAACCAGCAGCAGCAGCGTGCTTTCTCCCAACCGCAGCAACCGCAGCAGCATGCGCAACATCATCCGCAGCAGCATCCACAGTGGGCCCACCTCCGCCATGGCGTATTGGCCGCAGCAACCTTGGCTGCCACCTCCCTGCCCGTATCCCACACAGGGGCAGGGTCCTCCGTGGACTGTACCTCGTGCTCCGGTCCTTCTGCGCAGCCTGTGTTCTTGGTTCTAGACCTGCTCAAGCATATTTTGGTGCTCCTACTCACGCCAACTATAATTCTCCTTCTAATGTTGCTTCCTATATGCCAACTAACATTGACCAGGCAATGTATACAATGTCTCTGAACGATCCGGCATATTATATGGATACGGGGCGCGACTTCTCATATGACTAATTCTCCAGGTATATTTATCTTCCTATTTTAATTTGAGCAATCATACTAAAAATTCTGTTATTTTGGCAATGTAAAACTATTCCGATTAAGGGTTACGGTCATTCTTCTCTTCAAAATAATACTCTCACCCTTCACAATGTTCTTCATGTTCCTCAAATTGTGAAAAATCTAATTTCTGTTCGCAAATTCACGACTGATAATAATGTTTCCGTTGAATTGACCCTTTCGGTTTTCTGTGAAGGACTTGCAGACGGGAGCCGTCTAGTGAGGTGTGATAGTCATGGTGATCTCTATCCTTTTCTCCCAACTCTCCAGCTTTTCAGTCCTCTTCTCAATCTGCTTTGGCGTTGTCTCTTCTAGTTTGTGGCACTCTCGTTTAGGCCATCCAGGAAATAATATTTTACAATCGTTGCGTCGCAATAATTTGATTGAATGTAATAAGGTCTCTTCTAGTGTTTGTCATTCATGCCCTTTGGGTAAAATAATAAAATGCCTTTTATAATTCAGTGTCTCGCACAATTTTGCCATTTATATATCTTCATAGTGATTTATGGACATCTCCTATATTGAGTTCACAAGGTCACAAATATTATGTTCTATTTCTCGATGATTTTACAAATTTCTATGGACTTTTCCGATTTCTACAAAGTCTCAAGTATTTGATTTGTTTTTCGAATACGAACATATATTAGAACTCAATTTGAGCGTGAAGTCAAAGCTTTTCAGTGTGATAATGGTCGTGAATTTGATATAAGCCGTTCACGAATTTTTGTCACCGCATGGCATGATTTTTCGTTTTTCCTGTCCACATACTTCTCAACAAAAATGGCAAAGCCGAAAGGAAAATCAAAACCATTAATAAATTGTTCGAACTCTCCTTTGTCATGCTTCTATTCCTCCTTCTTTTTTGCATCATGCTTTGGCAATGGCTACCTATCTCCACAATATTCTGCCCACTAAATTGCTAAGCTACGATTCTCCGACGCAAATTCTATATAACCGAACTCCTGATTATTCACATCTTCGGTTTTCGGATGTTTGTTTTCCTTTATTTCCTTCGTCTAAAATTCACAAGCTGCAATCTCGTTCTACTCCTTGGTGTCTTCTTGGTATCCATCCAAATCATCGGGGTTATAAATGCTATGACATGTCCAGTAATAAAATTATTATTGCTAGACATGTATGGTTTGATGAGTCGGTTTTTCCTTTCTCTAAAGTCTATACTCCGTCTCCTACATCGTATGATTCTTAATGACTCTAATTCCATCTTGGACAATCCTACATTTCGGCACCATTTCATTGCAGAAACAAATGGTTCTGGTCAGTCCGTTGTGCTCCCATTGCCTGCTGGCCTATTTCTCCTCTTTCTGTCAGCCCGCTGGGGTACTCACCATCTGCTGGCCGGCTCCAAACCAGGCCCAATCGTCCCCCTCTCTTTCTCCTGGGCCTGTTCACTCTTCCATCCCTTTCTCTTCTCATCCGCCCCCTCCTAATTCTGGGGCCTTCTGTTGCAGCAGCCCATTTCCCATCACTCCATGTCTACTAGGAGTAAAAGTGGCATTGTAAAGCCAAATCCCAAATATCTGCTCTTCACACTACCACTGCCTTATCTCCTATTCCAAAAATCCCGTTCATGCTCTCGTGACCCTAATTGGAAGTTGCTATGCAAGAGGGATATGATGCTCTTATTGAGAATGGACTTGGAGTTGTCCCGCGTCCTAATAATGCTAATGTTATTCGTTCCCTGTGGATTTTTCGGCATAAGACGAAGTCGGATGTGTTCTTTTGAGCGGTATAAGGCTCGATTGGTTGGTGATGGTAAAACTCAACGAGAGGGGATTGATTTGATGAGACTTTTAGTCCGGTTGTCAAGCCGCTACTATTCGTACGGTTCTTAGCATTGCTTTATCCAGGTCTTGGTCTATTCATCAGTTGGATGTCAAAAATGCATTTTGCATGGTCACTTGAATGAAACTGTCTATATGTATCAGCCTTTGGGTTTTAGGGTCCTACTCGACCAGATCATGTCTGTCTTCTCCGTACGTCTCTTTATGGCCTAAGCAGGCGCCCCGCGCTTGGTATCAGCGTTTTGCAGATTTTGTGACGACTATTGGTTTCGTTAATAGTACGTCTGATACATCCTTGTTCATTTATCACCATGGTGATCTACGCGTATATTCTGTTGTATGTTGATGACATCGTTTTGACTGCTTCTTCTGCGTTTTGCGTCGGCATATTATTTCTTGTCTTAGCTCTGAGTTTGCGATGAAAGATTTGGGTGACCTCAATATTTCTTAGGGATTGCTGTTTCCCGTCATGGTACTGGTTTGTTTTTGTCGCAACAAAAATATGCTCAGGAAATCATTGCGCGTGCAGGCATGTCTAACTGTAAGCCGTCTCTTACTCCTGTTGACTCCAAGGGTAAGCTCAGTAAGCATACTAGTCCGCCGTGTGATGATCCCACACTTATCGTCGGTTGTGTGGTGCTTTGCAGTACTTGCTTTTACTCGACCAGACATTTATGCTGTCAACAGGTCTGCTTGTTTATGCATGCTCCTTCGGTTGCCCATATGAATGCTTTTAAAGCGTTATTATACGCGTATCTTCAGGGTACGTCTGGTTCTGGATTGCATTTGTATAAGTCCTCTGTGTCTTCTCTGCTTTCTTACACCGATGCCGATTGGGGTGGTTGTCCTGACACTCGTCGCGCTCGACTTCCGGCTATTGTGTTTTTCTTGGTGACAACTTGATTTCGTGGTCCTCTAAACGTCAGCCGACTTATCCAAGTCTAGCGCTGAGGCGCGTAGTACCGAGGGTTGCGAATGTTGTTTTCCGAGTCTTGTTGGCTTCGAAACCTTCTGCTAGAGCTACAATGTCTATTTCGAAGGCCACACTGGTTATTGTGACAATGTCAGTGCATTACTTTCTGGTAATACCGGTACACCATCAGCGCACTAAACATATTGAGATGGATATTCCCTTGTTTGTGTGAGAAAGTGCAAAAGGGAGCGAAGTGCGTGTTTTACATGTTCCATCTCGTTATCAGATTGCGGACATTTTCACCAAGAGTCTGCCTAAGTGTTATTTGATGATTTCGAGACAGTCTCAACGTTCGCGGATCCTCCGTTTCGACTGCGGGGGTGTGATAGATTATGTAAAATATCTTGTAGATAAATTAATTAGTTATGTATATTAATTAATTAATTATTTAGTATATCTTTATATAGTTTAACCTAGGGTTTCACTTGTTATACATATGACGTTAATTATCAATAATAATTTACGGCAAATCATTCTTTCAGATACCATGGTACCGGACCATCTCAATGAAGCATAATCCATGACTACTTCAAACTGCATTGAAGGATGAAAAAATCGAATATCCATGACTACTTCAAAGTCGGGAAAAAAAAACTACTTCGAGACCTCGTTGGTAGAACAAAGAACACTACTTTATATGTGTGCTTGTAGCAATTTCCTACTTTTATTATTTTACATTGTGAAGTAGGACAATACAATCAATTCTTCGGAAAAACTTAGATAATCTTAATTATACTTATTTAAACCTAATGAGTTGATCCACTCACTCTTTATCAACATCTCTAATTTCTATTTTGTCGGAAAGTTAAATAAATAAATAAAATAAACAACATATCCCATTATTATTTTTAACAGTGTAAGATAAGCCAATTATAATGGTGACTTTAATTTTATTTCTTTACTTATAATATATAAAAGTAGTTGTACGTAATAATCATATTTATTTACTATGACAAGTTGACATTTTTTTTTTAAATTTGCAAGAATAATGATGTCAGCAATAATGTTAGCATGCAATTAGCACTGATATTCTATTATATAATCCTTGAAATATATTTTTTCAACATAACACTATCAAAATGTCTGATCCCCTTTACTCCTCACTACTCTCTCTTCTTCCCAATGAATATGTAAATGTAAATTATTATTTTTTTCGATCAATTTATTTATTTGAATTTATTTTATTTCTCCTACTTATTATTAAGAGAAAAATAAATGATCACAGTATATATATTAACGATGCATATATATATTATTTTTCAGGGAAATTCCTCAGTGTGTGATCACATAGAAGTGGCAACAAATTACATCAAAGCATTAGAAAAAAACGTCAAGGAGTTACAAGAGAAGAGGGATAAGCTCCAAGAAGGTCCAGGATCATCATCATCGTCGTCGTCGTTGTCGTCGTCGTTGTCGTCGTTGAATAGGGATGATACTAATAATAATAATCCTAGGGATGATAACTCAAATAATCATGTTGAGATTAAGGCGATGTCGGATTTCTTAGTGGTTGAGATAAGTGTGATGGTTAAGGAAGAGAAAGTTGTGTTTCCATTATCAAAGGTGCTCAATGTGTTACAAGAAGAAGGGCTTAATGTTGTTAATTGTGAGTACACTAAACATGATCAAACTTTGACGCATATTATTCATTCTCAGGTAATTAATTATAATTGTAATATTAATTATTTTTTATTCAATCTCATTTAATGCTAATAAGTTTTTTTTATTTGATCCTCTTAATGAGTGATTCATATATTATAATTTTGGTTGATTGAAGGTTGATCATGGCAAAATGGTTGACTCATCAAGGTTGCAGAACAGATTAACCACTGAAATTGCAGCTTATGCTTCGTAAAGATGAATCAATAATTTGTTATCTATGGTTAGTTATTTTTATTTAATTCAACCTCAATTTGCTTATTCGATTCAACTACTTTACCTTTTTTTTGTTTCCTTTATCTTTTATCCAGTGTTGTAGACGAAAATTGATTTCAGAACATCGGATCATGAATAGTATATTAAAACTTTATTTAACTACTCCGTACATTAAATGACATTGACATAGAATTTCGTCTTTATTTCTTTCATCACACATTCACACACCTAAACGAATCCATATTACGATTTCGAAATAGGGCCGTAATGGTTTGTGCCCACATAATCATCTTGTTGAATGCATGATCTGACCATCTGAAAGTAATATTTGTACGAAGTATTAGTTCACGAGGTGACATAAAAACAAGCCCCTTTATTAGTTTATTCTATACACGCACTTCCATTCACACTCTATTGCAATAATTCWTCCTTTATGGTTTTTCTTTTTTAGGTTACATTTTTATCATTTCATCTTACTTCGTGTCTCTTCTTTAGTTCATCTTTTACGACACAAATTATGATAAGTAAAGATAAAATTGAATAGAACAGACACTTCGTATCGTACTTTTGCATCACCTTTTTCATTCTAGTGATTTACGGAGTAATACTTTGACTAATTACATTATTTTCATTTTATCAATTTCCTATGCTCATTTTATTTGGATTAATTACTTATTACTAAGATTTTTTTTTTAAAAAAAAGGAAAATGTTCAACGATGTTTTAGTAACCCGTATAATTTCTGATATTTTGTTTGTTTCGTGTGTCACGTGTGTATGTTTAAACCTAGCTAGATTGGTTCAGGGTGGAAGAGCAAGGAATCTTATCGTACAAAGTGGTCATTTGGAGAATGGACTACAATCATGATACTTTCCACATTTGCAAACAAGGTCTTTCCACCAATTTGAGGGAAAAAGATGCCAAGTAAATGATAAGATTGTATCTTGTATCTTTTAAATTTWWTACGCGAAGAAAATGCATTTATCAATCATATATAATTCTATTTATTAAAGTGTTCATAGGTGTTAAGGGTCACGCCACGGCCACCGATACGGTACACCATGGCTTAGCCTAATATGGGAGTCATCACAATCAACTTTGTGAGGAAAAACACCACGGCTTAGTTACACCACTGCAGCTAGCCTTTGATTTTTCTTTGTTGTAATTGTAATATCAATGACATATATAATTTATCAAGCTTGTCACTCTAAGGTATTGTTCTCGTCAATTGAAATTTGCTGAACTGAACTTATTGATACTGAACTGAATTTATTTTTACTGAACTGAACTTATTTTTACTAAAGCCTTAGCAAATTTCTTAAGGATTGAACTTATTTTTACTGAATTGAACGTATTACTATTGAATTGAACATATTTTTATTGAACTGAACCTATTACACTACTGAACTAATCTGAACTTTTTTTTATCTGAACCGAACTTATTTTTACTGAAACTTATCTAAATAAGTAAATGTGTGTCATGACCTAATTTATATTTAAAATTATGATTAATGAAAAGCAAAAAGGCCTTGCAAAGTTGAGGCAAAAAAATGATTGGAGATCAATGCAGAATTTAGTTTCTTTATATCTTTGTGGGTGCGATGATGATGAAAAATATAAAATATTGTACTATTTCGGGTTTTTTACTCGCTAATTGCATGTGTTTTATTATTTTTTTTCTCACTATCTCTCCCGAATCCCAAAATTATCACGAAATTCAATATTTGATTAATACGCTATGCAAATAAAGAGAAAACGAAAGAAGTATCATTTAATAAAACTTTCATTGATGAAGTCTAAAAGAGTAAAAGATCATCATCAATAATTGTTGAATATTCAATATTCTTGATAAATTTCAATGGGCCTAATTGTTGGCCTAAGACGGACTTAAATGTGTAAGAATAATGAACACATTTTCATAAAATGGATAGAATAGTTTCTATTGTTAGCAAATAAAGGTTTATCAAATACAAGTCAAATCAATTTCTATCAATTTTCGATTGATATATATATATATATATATATATATATATATTATATAAGCCAAGGGGGAGCTATGGTGTCCCCCCTATGAAGTTACAATATTACCCTTAATGAATTAGATTTTAAAATTTAATTCAATCAATATCCTAAAATGAAAACTTTAAGTCATTAATNCCCTCGTCGCTGCACCAACTGCCAAGCCCCCCGACGTACCCCTTTCCCCTTCCCCACACAAGAACCCCAACCACCACCACGACCGCTTGTTGCAGCAACCACCAACCACCACTGCACGAACCACACCCGCCATAGCTACCGCCGCACCATCCTTCATTCACCACACCATCTGCTGCACCGCATCCCCACTCACCACCTATCATTTTCTCCTAAAAACCATAATCACCACTACAACCTGAAATCAAACCCAAACAACCACCAATTTCATCGRAAATCAAACTATTAACCAAAATATATAAACCCTAAACCTGAAATCGAGATGATTGATTTTAAATCGAGGTGATTAAAGTGTGCGATTGAGGTCTATTTTCACGATTTTTGGGTGCGCTGCAATGGGGTTGAGTTTGCTAGGTTCGAAGGGAGGTGCGGGTGGCTTGTGCGGTTTTTTTGGTTGGGTTTGCTAGTGCAGGGGTGGGCTTGCTGGTGGATTCAAATGGGTAGTGTGGTAGTTGAGCTCGGGGTTGGGGTGAGGGTGATGTAGGTGGTGGTCGTGTGGATGTGGTGGTGAGGGCTGGGTTGGCTTGGCTCAGTGGTGGGGGCGTGTGCGCGTGGCTGAGGCGCGCGTGGTGGTGGTGTGGCATGTAAGAGGAGAGAGAAATGTCTTGTTAAAATGTGAAACATAGAGGACAAATCCGTAGAACATGAAACATGAATTTGTAGAACATGAACCCTAAATCCGTAGAACATGTAGTGTAAAAGTGTGAACATGAAGTTCTCATAGTTCTCACCTACGAAGAGGATATATATATATATAACCAAAATTTTACTGATAGATAATGTGAACACTAATTGATGATATACTTAATAAATAGGTTATACTTCTTACTGGTCAATGACTTTGGCAATGATATCAGTCATTGGTTAGTAAGAAGTAGGTTTAACTTCTTACTACTTGAAGTCTGTAACCAAGTCTCTTTCCACAATTTTGTCACTTTAACCCCGATTGATCTGTATCTTGGTTGCAATTTTAAGATTCTAATACAACATACGTGTGCAATTCAATTATAATGTTTATGTGCTAGTCATATCGGTGTGACCCAAAATAAGTGATCCAATTAGTATTACTGATGGGCTTGTATTTACTCTTTTATAACATGTGGGACCAGAGTGTTATTGTTGTGTAGAGTACCGGAACGTAGGCCTTTCCCTATATTCACGATGGGCGGAGTTCAGAAGGGTCTATGTAATAAGATGATGACATTTTAAGGGTTATGTCCCATTTATATGGTTTTCTATTTCTTATTGACATCCCATCATTCAACTAGACAACGCCTAAGGAGCCATAAAGTATATTTTGTGTATATGATTCATTAATACTCGATCTTGCTCAATTTATTTTATTTCAGGTATTTCGCAGTGTATATGTGTATTACAATACGTTATTGGAATTGTGTTGAGTTGTATCCCAAGTTTCTCTAGTATTTTTATGATTTATTTACTTCATATTTAAGTTATTCTAGGTTTTATTTTCTCTCGTATTAAACGTTGTTTTTGTCATCTATGGCCTTCATAAGATTAAGCCTGTGTTCGATGTATTTTTGGGTTGATGGATTGATCGTATTTTTGCATCTGATATCAGCTATATTTGGTTAATATTGTGACTATTTCTTGATTGTAGAACACGCTGGTATTTATACTAGTCATCATGTTAGTGGTTCATATAGTTGATTCTTGTTACAAAGGATCTTGTAATCGAATTTGATTCGGGCAAGTGCTTTTCGTTACAACTGACAATTCGACCAGTTTTTTTATCATGTGATTTGTGAACCTTGCAAAGGTTTTTGAATTAATGTCAAGTTTGACTTTTTAGGGGTGTATAATATCATGGATTTGTTAAGGAATACATAATTACTGTTTAGTACTTTTCGGTTTATCTCTAGTGCATCGACTCATGTAATGTCTTATGCACGCTTTCTTGATTTGAATTCGTTATACTGGTAATGGCTGTTGTAGTCGTTTTTGCTCAAGTAGTTATGTATTGTGATTTATCTTTGACCTTATTGTCTTCCTTGTGGGTAGCTATTTGGTATGAGTGTTGTTTGTGTCTGAGCAGTTGCGAATTTCGGGGTGAAACTTCGGCGTGAATTGCTGAGCTGTAGCTGTGCGCTCTGTGATGTGTTTTACGGAAGGTATAAGTGTGTATATGTGGCTTTGTTTGTATTTCATGCTGTTTATTATGCGGTTGTAACTAGATTGAATGTATGTAGTTTGAGTGGTTTGATTGTAATGTGATCGAACTACACTGTTGTAACGGAAGCCGTCGAAAATTAACAAACTACTAAACAAAGCAAATATAGGTAACGACCAATACAACAGAAGTTTAAGCGGCTAGGCGTCCTCCCTAGCCGGTACAAGTATCTAGTGTCTTGATGATCTAGGAAATATGTTTGGTATGGAGTGCTCAAATGGAATATGACAATGTGAGGCTGATGATTCATCTCCAAGATACACTCTCTAAACATCCAATGCTTTTCTCACAACAAAGTGGCTTGAAGTAAACTTAGAAATAGAATATAGATTAAACCCGTAACCATCTATTTATAAGGAGTACAAAGATATATGGAGTATGAAGATAATAATATGAGGGATTGGCCGAACCAAGAAACCCAAAAACAATAGATTATATCTAGGTATCTATCCAAGTGGGCGTGTGTATAAGATTATTTTCTGAAAGGCTGCCAAGCTAACCTCCAAGTACTAATATATCCTTCCTGCAAAAACCGCATCGTGAATGCCGAATTTACTCGTAGTACACATCGCGGTAGGACTTGATTAATACAAGGTCACACCAAAAATTCCTCACACAGATTCTCCACCTTGAACTTGTATTTATCAATACACGGAGCGCAAGACAAAAGCGAAAACAGAACGTGAGACTTGGAATACAAGTGTCACAACCCAATAATGCACCACAAATCTCCACCTTGACTGTGTATTCACAACATGCACATGTGGTTTGGGCGCAAAGACCAAATCAAGATGCCCCCCAAGGAGAAGCGTCTCCACTACAAAATCCCAGTGGTCAAGGGTAAGTTGCCGTCCACCTTGAGTGGCGAGCAACGCTCGGTAGAGTAGTCAAATACGACAAAAGCGTTCAAGTGCTGAGAGGTTGCGGCAGGTTAGCACAAGAAGAGATTGCGAGCACAAAGCGCAAATGGAAGTAAGTGACGAACACCTAATGGTGGGTGAGTCTATGTCGAACAAAGACTGATTGCAAGGATGTTGTCATAGACAATTGCATTTCCAATATCTATTCTCCAAAGGACCGCAACCACGATCGAAAGAGTGCATGAAGGCGCCAAGACCATAGCAGACCTCTGCAACCGGTGATATACAACCAGAGGTGTATCCAAACCTGTCACCAGCCTCTAGGTAACAAGATCATTGCAAGAATCAAAAACCGAAAATAACCAAGACACGCGAAGCACAAGATCTCATTCCCAGTTAAATGAGACTTAGCAAGCTGTGGTTCCAACCAAGTATGTAGGCGAACAAATCAGCCCGCACTACACCGTGCGATGCTGGGTCCTTCCGAGGTGACGACAATGAACCTACCCATAGCAATCACGAACAGGTGATGTCAGATAGGCAAATATCTAGTGGGCAAACCTAAAGACAAACATCGCATCAGCAAACCAAAATACAATTAAGACACGAACTCCATTCCTAAAAGATTCGTTCTTCTGAGCTGGCAATAAACTATGTCAACCAACACAGCGCAAAGATACAGTAAATATGTAAGAATCCTCCACCTACTACGATAGAACGAGCAAGCATTAAGGACTCCGTTGTCACCATGCTCGAGACCTCAAAGTTGTCATCGATCGTACCACTTAAAACTCTCTTGAACGTAGTCGGCTTCGACCTCAGGTGACACCTTCTCAGTTCCACTTGGTCTTATTCTTGCGAAGAGCAGCTTCCATACTGTCCGTTCACACCAGATAGCAATCCAACGAACGGACGCTGACTGATCTTTCAAAACCGTTTCCGGCTGCTTCAGAGGGGCTAAACCAAATGTTCATACAAGCAACATGCAACACATTGGGAGTATGCTGACCTGAATGCCCCTTATCATACACGTGTGTGACCATCACCTGGACTTGTGGCGCTACAGCTTGCGTATAGGGTGCAGAAGTACCCATGCCATAATACAAAGTACCTCAATCTACACCCTTAAGTACTATCTTCGAACCTTCAGAAACACACCATTTCCCCACTGATACCTGAGAAAGTGAAACGCCCTCTTGTAAGAGTACCAAGGAGCGTATCAAATTCCTTCTTCACTGAGGAAATGCCTAACAGTTCACTAGGTGAGTCCAAAACACGTAGCGTGCTCCTTCCGCGGTCCTGAAGTCTGAATGATAACCTTACTCCAAACCTGTACAAGCAGGCATTATTACCCATGTAACATCACCACATCAAAGGCCTCATAAGGTAGTAAACATCATCGATTAGAGACACAGTATGAAAAGTATACAACCAGAATCCAACACCCCAAGGCGGATCCGTAGAACAGAGCTCGCACCAAACGTTGAGGCCAAATCACTCCTCTGAATCATATGTGAATCTGTTGTGCAATTTACATTGGAATATTCCTGGGTTTTGTGGTAGGGACATTTTTTTCCAGATGACGCGGGTTCTTTGTAGCAATAGTGTGCATATATCTTAGTTTTAGACTACCGTCTGAGCCGTGCTCGAATTTTTATTTTTCTCAGAGTAAAACTATTTTCACTGGGCCGAATTACTAAGAGTTAAATCCAACCCTGAAATCATATCCCACATTTCATCTCGTTGCCGGGGTGGGCCGATTATGGCAGCAACTCTCAGAAATAAAGTGCAGGAATTTAGACTTCTTCTAAGTCACAGGTTTGCTTTACCCACGCGAGAAGACGACTCAACAAAGAATTCTGTCAATAATACGCAGGTTGCAGAGGTAGAATGACAATCATAGAATCAAGAGAGCATCCTCATCTTCAATCTTAATATCTAAATTAACGGGGCAAATCATGTAAAATAAGTAGTTAAGTTTGTCTAAGATTGATGCCTAAAGGCGTTCCGTGAACTGGGCATTCGCGAGATGAATAGGTGAGCATGCAGGCCCGTTTGGCTTGGTTCACAACTAGGCTTGTTTAGTGAGAGGACGTCCGTCAATGTAAAGACTCTGGTCCAAGTTTGTGACACAAATCCGCAGATAACGAATGCCCTGCATCGGGACACTTCTTGTGATCACTCATCTGCGGCAAATCACAAAACAATATGGGTGGAGTGACCCTCTCACTGCCATCGCCTACTGATAATTTCGCGCGGGCTCAAGCCAGTGTTTGAAGTCGCGCGTTGATTTTTCAAAAAGACCAAAGGTTTCCGAGATAAACCTCTGTTTCAACAAGCCTCACATCTTAATCTTTTGCCCATTCATCTGGCTCCAGAAGAATAGGTCTGCTACTCGTAAATTTCTCAATCGTTTCATGGGTTGTAGTGTTCATTTGATGGACGCTTTCACAGATCGTAGATCCCTTGCTCTGATACGTGACCAAGTTTGTTGAAGGAAGCGCCGAAAATTAACATAAACAACGAAAACAAACAAATAAGAATATATAACCAGATTAACAAGACCAAAACGATTTTAATCGAGGTTCACTATCATGCCGATAGCTTATCTCCTGGCCGGTACCGAATATGGTTTACTATGGGATGATTCCAAATGGAATACAATTGAGAGATTGGTAATTATTTGTCTCGCCAAGAAATTACGTCTCTAAACTCTCAATGGTGTTCCTCACAAGAAGTGGCTTATAACTAAGTGGATGAGATTATAATAATTAACCCTACCACATCTAGTTTATAGGGAGTAGAAAAGATATATGGGGAGGTATATGAGATAATATATAGGAGGGGTGTGGCGAACAAGAAACCCCAATTGAACAATAGATAGGTAGTCGAGGGATATAGGTAGGTTGTTGGTATTCTTAATGATCTATCCGAAGTGGCGTTATTAAGAGTTGTATGATCTGTTGCTAAAGAGGTGGCTTGTGCCGAACAAGGCCTCAGTACATAATATATCCTTTCCTGCCAAAGTGATGAGCGCATCTTGAAGCCTTGAATTTAACTCCGTATGGTGAATCGGATGTGTGGTGTATGACGGTGTTTGGATTAGTATGTGTATCGGGGTGCGGTACGAGGCGCTGAGAAAGTGAAGAGGTGGTTTTCTCGGGTTGCGCGACGGTTAATCTAATGCGGGTGTGGGTGGAGGGTATGTTGATGTTGGTGCTGGTGTTTGATGTGTGTGTTGGTAGTGGTTAGAATGATGTGGTGGGTGGTTGTGTCCGTGAGATTTATATGTTGGGATTATGGCATTTGATGTGTGTGTGAAATAATATGGTTGCGGTGTGAGTTGAAGAGCGGTGAGGCTATCTTGTGTCTGTTGTGTGTGGTAGGATGGCAGAGTTAAGTTTAAATATTGGATATAAGAACCGTTGTGGTGTTTAGTTTTATGCGGATTAATGGTCGGCGCCAAGAGGAAGCTATTATTTGGTCGGAAATGTAAACATGCGTTGTGGTAATAAGTATGTAAACTGTGTTCGATTTTTGTTCATGCATGCGTGTTAAGGTCGGTTTGCCAAAAAAGATTAACATTGACATGAATTTATTGTTAGTTATTGTGATTACTGAACACCAAAGGACCCATTATTACAAGTTAATTTTTGTCGTCTGTCCAAGGAGACTAAAAATGGTAATGTGTGTGCGAGGTCT
>SNQN01003677.1:44877-58844 GCA_008642245.1 Bassia scoparia | reverse complement strand
GGTGGGTCCGGAATGCGGGGAACCAAAGAGGAAGCAGCCGACTGAAGCGGCGGGAGCGATCAGACTTCCGGTAGTTTTAAAACCTACCATAGGGTAGGGGAAACCTTTCTACGAGAGGTGAGAGGGACCTGCACTCGATTGGCAAGTCAAGTTATATACAATAATTAATTACAATCAAAATAAATGTATGAACTTCTTATTAGTTATAAATTAATAATATCAAATATTTTTAACATTTTAATTAATACATACTATATAATTATTTTTAATCAATCATCATTTTCATAGGTTTCAACACGATCGGTGCACATAATTACAGTAAACATATATAAAGAGTTTTTCTTTAACTTAAACAGCCATGCAGATTGTTTTTTAATAGTGCTTGTGTACCTTTGTGTGAAATGTTAAGTTTTTAACATTAATCCACAACATTTCGATTAGTTATGAATATCAAATAAATTATAATTAAGTATATATTATTTAACTAATTTAAATGAAGGTGATGTATTATCTTTTTCTAAGTTTTTTAGTATACACTTCGAGTACTATTTTTATGCTAATTTTGATCTATTCTCTTTATTTACTCAAAAAGTAATAGTAAAAAACAAAATAACAACCCAAAAAAAAATTTTATATTATACTATAACAATTAATTGCTTAATTTTGTTGGTTCAGACGATCACTGGGGCTATCCCCATGTAAAACACTAGTTATAATATATTCGATATCTGCATATATTATTTGATTAATGTTTGTGTACATGTAATTAGACATTAGAACTTTGATGTGGGCGTTAACTAGATATTGATGCAACTTGGTAGTTGCTATATCACTAGTGTGCCCGTCGGCTCAGCGGCGCGTGTCCACTTTTCATTGTATATATAGCGCGAGCAAGAATTTTTAATAGGCATTCATAGAAGAATTGTATAGGTATTGTTACAACAGATAGTATATTGGTTTTTCCAAAAAAATCTCCTAAGAGTTTCGGTTCATTTCAAATTCGACAAATTTGCTAACTAACAATTGGTGTTATTACGGCTCTGGCGTTGCTACAATGCTGCAAAAGTGGCAATATGAAACTAGGCAGAATACACGGAAAATAAGAATGTAGGTCAATTAAAATGACAAAGTTCCAAGTGTGATAAAATAAAGCCTTATATAATTAAGACCGAATCAAGGATTTGGTAAGGAGGATGTTTCAGTGGCATTTTCTATTATTTTGTACCTTTCCAATTAGTTTTGGATGATCTATTGGGCTTTTAAGTGTATCAAACTCTACGATGTCATATTTTAGCTAATTCTTTAGAATTAAGAGTGATCGGTTATATAACAATTCATGTGTTACATTAACTTATTTTGTGAAGCTCTCCACTCTCTATCACCTTCAACAACAGGGAAATCAAAATATTTCTAATGTCTCCCTTTCTGCAGAGTTTTGATGAGATGCATCATTAACTATAAATTACTAATATGATCATTTGTATGCATACAAGTAATCGTAAATGTTCTTGATGCGCTCCTTTTATCATTATTTCATAATTTATTTATAATGGATAGCACACCTTTTTTATATTTGGGCTCATACAAGCAATCGTAGAGACTACATTAGCTCAATCAGATTAAGCAACATAACAATAAAAGTAGAACTGTCCTAGGTCATCAGCTAGACACCTACGATACAAATACCGAATTGCTTTATGTTTTTGGGTAAGTCATGGGCTAAAATAGCACAATAAACCGACTGCTTACTTCTTCACAGAGTTATGTGTTTGAACTATTCTGACTTCTAGTATGACATTTTCAGGTTCTTCTATTCGAAGCAACTGTAACTTGTAAGTTACTCCATTAGGTTATCAGCATTTTTCCTTTTTCATCTTCGCTGAGAGGGATCTAGTTGTAGGAAGAGGAAAATCCTTAAAGATGTAGATATAGGTTGTGTATACTTGATGGAGTGTATGATGGTTTATTTTTATAAAGTTGAGATTCTTATAGCTGATTATCCTCTCATTTTGTAGTATATTCTAAAGGGAGGTTAAGTGCTGTGGCATGGTAGTTAAGGAAAGTATGCGATGTGATGTGATGATTAATGAGCTGTCAAGCAAAAGTCCATGTTATTCAATGGCTACATACTGAACCAAAAATTCTATTATGTCATCATCAAGAAATAAGTTTAACTTTTTTCTGTACTGGTTTTCCAGACATTATTATTAGATTCCAAGTTCGATAAAGTTGTCTCGAGGGGTACTATTTTTCATGAAGATTGGCTTCTACGCCGCTGGTGAGCTCCCCTTTTTCTTTTTCTTTTTTATTTTGTTGTGTTTGGTGTCGAGGTCTTGAAGGGGTGGTTTCGGGTTGGGCGTTTTCCTTTCGTTTRCGATGTGGGGATACCAATTCGASGAGTGGGCGAACAGAGGCTKGGGGTGGGTGGGTTTGCCGCCAACCCTATTCTGGTCGTTTTGTCTCGGTTAGGTTGTGATGGGATAGCGTTTTGCCTTGATTCGCCTATGTCGAGTCCTCTTGGTCATGCTCGCATCTTAGATTTTATGTTGTTTTCTATGTTAATAAGCGGGCTTCACACCCTCCTCCCCATTTAAGGGTTGTCGCCGGTGGTCCTTGCCCGGTGGTGTCCGTCTTGTCTTGGATCGCAGGTTGGWCGCTAATGGGGGCTAATCTTCTGGTGCGATCGGATCGGTTTGCTCGCGGTGAGGCCTTGGTAGGATTTTCTGCTGTTTGCACTCAAGGGTTAGGTCGCGACGCGTGGAACGTGGTTCGTGTGGCAATCGGTGTCGGTGCTTGGGACTCCGTTGGGTGTGGCTCGGGCGTGCAGGGGTATTCTGTTGATGTGTGGTTGTTATGTGCTTCTAGGTTTTTATCAATTGGATGGTAGGTCGTGTTAAAGATCAGTTTCGWWTCTAACTGGTCGTTTGGCATCAAATTTGGRGTCAAAACAAGTTGTACAATCGATTGGATCAGTTTTGGTTCGAGTCAGCAACTACGAGAAATTGCTAGGCCCCCTTGTGAGAAGTTGTATAGGGCAGCCTTGTGATAGACGAGGGTATTTCAAGATAGTCGATCTTACATGCAATTGTAGTTCTCTTAGATCCGTACTAGGGTTTGGTCAGTACTAAGCTTATAGCCATACTCCATTCTATCATTATACTGGTATCTACAGCCTCATTAGAGTTTTTTTACTCTACAAAAATACCTAAGAATTCATGAATAAATATATAGAACAACACAATTTATCCCAAACATAATTCTTAATAGATATCATCGATTTTGTCTCTAGTAGCTCACTATTTATCAATTTCAGCTTGAAACTTGTATCAACATGAATAAGCGGTTAATCTTGTACCACTACTGCTACAGATGCATGAACCTAATTAAGCGGATTGAAATCTCATAACTCTTTATACAAGTTCTTGCTAATGACGTGATTATCAGTATTACTATTCTTTATAGTTGAATAGGTCTCCAAGAGTATTACACGAAATATGAATTGTGTATTTCAGATACTTTCTTGGCTTCCAACCAAAAATGTTGCAACTACTTGCTTCTTGTCCAAAGACTAAGGCTCCTCTTCCATTACTTACAAGCCTTGACTTGGAAACTCCGTAAATTCTCATTGACCGAAACTTCTTCATTTGACCTATAACTTCTCATTGTTCAGAATTTCCAATAATTCGACGAGTTTAACTCTTTTGTACCTTTGTAAATTACTCATCTCCAAGCATACCGTCCTTAGTATCTCACTAGGTTTAGACTTAGAGTTAGTACAAACTTGTACGTCAGTTATGCCTAGGTGTAACGAATGTTGTTCACCGATGTAACAAACATTGTATTCGTGGAATCTCTGTCCCCTTAAACCTTTGTGGCCTCAAGGAGCTTGTATCGCATGTCAGTCAAAGAATCGGTTCAGTTGCCCTAGGATATTCACTTTGTGAAACCTTGGAGTGTTGAATCTAGATGTCAACCTTTAATTGATCAGGTTTTGACTATGACATCTTTTGTCTTCCAAAGTTGAATGTGCTCAACTCGAATCGTCTCAATTACTCGATGATGGTGGCGGCTTTTTGGCAAGGCTTGTTTCAAGTTTCCTTTACTTGAAGATCTCTCACACTGCTAACTTCAACGCTCCATATCCAATCCATTATCATCTTCTCTCCTTCTCTTTTGAATATTGCATTTAGATATTGCAAGTCGTGATATTGATATCACTGATTTTTTTGCTTATAAATACTCCTAATTTGGAGTATCTAACATTTGCTTCAAATTAAGCGTTAAACAAATCTTATTACCAAACATGGATCGTTAATTGAAGCAAACATTACCGTGATGGTGGACTTGAAGGATGGTCACAAGTGATGGTTCTTTTCAGCAATTACATAGCTCATCAGGTCCTTGACTAACTGTTCACCATTTGTCTTTGATGGAAACGTGCATAGAGATTGGTGTCGATTTCTTGTTGCGCTTTCTATCTTTCTTGCATAAAATAGAAACAAAATTTGTTAACGTAGTTGATTGTTTGTTAGGTGAAGATGTCATTATTTGAGAACTCATATTTAGAACATGAATTAGCCATGGAAACTTAAACGTGTATTATAGTTCTAAAATTTCCTAATTATTTCTTTTCTTATTGTGTTCTAACATGGTCAGAGTTATGCTCTCACCACTTAATATAGAATAGCCATGTTTTTTTTTTTTTTGCAACATGCTTATCGCGAGGTTTATATTATAAAAATGGAGCTATCTGTAGAGGAGAAGACTCATATAAGTGATATTTGTTAACCTATTATAAAAAATGGAGCAATCTAAACTACTCTTTGTTAACTTTGGTTGTAGGATCTAAATTTGATTTGAAAAAAGATAACTCCCATATTTGGCAATTTGAAATATCTAGAGGGTAAATGAGATATGCCGTTATGAGAAGTGTTGGTGGCATTTCTCAATTGTTCCCCGTCTTAGAAACACGTGTTTTTCCACAGGTCAGGTTATCTTTACTTTTTACTCTTAAGATAAATTCCAATGATATGATGTGCTTAATTAATATTAAAAACGAATCTGGCAAGTGGTGTAACAATATTAATTACATACTTAAACGATATAGTGGCGAGTGCAGTTGTACAATATTAATTACTTTGATCGGTTGTTGTCTAATACATTTTGTAAGGAATGTTACAAAGTGACAATTTCAGCGAGGATTTGTCTATTGGAACAGGAGTTGTGTAGAACAGGGTTAGAAATCTCCTTGTGTTGCATGATTCAATCTTAAAAGAATAGTTATTAAGAAGTCTGCGGGAACAAACGAGAATAGATTGATCTAGTTTTTGTTAAAATTGCATTAGTTTTAGAGAATTGATCGCAGTATCGATTCGAAGATACTTGTCCAGGGCATCGAGCTCTTTTGTAAGAATGAAATTCAGAAGACTTTGCAAAAATTACAAGGCCTCGGTCTCTGCTCGATTCAAGTTCAAGGATCACACTAATTTGTAAGTGTTGTGATTCTCACCAATGCTATGGAACATATCAACATAGAGTATACTTGCATCATTGAGATGTCGTGTCTAGACTTTTCTTGGCATCTAGATTGAAAATGCTTTTTGCCTTGTCGAAGGCAACTTTGACTGAAATATCTCTAATTGCATTAGTTGTATGAAACGTAGTGATAAAGATATAAAACTGTTCTTGCAACTTAATGAACGACAGTGAAACTAGCAAGTGTATTACTCGATTGATGGTGAAATTTGTTGCATGAAGCAATTTTCGAGGTATTTAGGTTTCTTGTACTATGAAAAGGCACTAAAGGCCTGGCTGTAGTTGGTATTTTTGAGTCCAACTGTTTCACTGTTGAAGATGTTTATTGTCATTGGAAAGAAAGATTATAGGTAGGAGATAGAAGAACTTTGGCCTTTTAGTATCCAAAGTAGCTCATGTCAGAGATTAAGTTTTTGAATGTTGTGGTGGGTTGAGTGTTATGTGTTCCAACTGCATGCACATTTGTTGAGTTGTTGATAAGATGCTCATAATATATAGCTTAATGACAACATAAATTTAGATGGTAATCTTTCTTAGTCTTCGTGCATTGGCTATGGGTGAAACTAACGTTGTTGCTTGTCATTTTTAATATTGTCATTACTATCTGCCCTTTTTCCGAGTATGTGAATGGTGAATTAAATTTAGAATTGCTTTGTTTTTCTGGCTTAATTATTTCTCATCCTTATTCTTTGAGAGGTTGTTACAATTTGGTCTCTTTTCGAATGGAGTTTAATATCTGGTTGATTAATTGAATGATTAAAACATCATTGATTTTACGCTATGCTGTGATTCTGACCTATCTTAGCATTAAAATCAGCTAAAGCCTAGACTAGGGAATTTTAGATTAGTTCTTTTCTTCCTCGCTTTATACTAGTACGAGGTTGTGATTGCTTTGGACTATCCATGAATTTCTTCAGTTGTGTATGCATGATATTATTCCAGCCATCCTTTTTTGCACAAGAGTTGCAAGTCTGTCTAAGCTCTATGATAAGGATCACAGCACCTGATGGCTGATGTGCTCGCATATGGATATGAAATATTTGCATTTGAGATATCAAATTGATCTTTTCACTGCCCAGTTACCATGTGGTGCGGTGTTAGAAGGTAAAACTATGTCTTTACTTGAACTTGCCTCCATGCATATAATATTAGGTTGCAACTTGTGAGCATATTTCTTCCTGAACTCTTGCCAATAGTCTAGAATCAATTACTTTCATGTTCTGTTTTCTCTATGATGTTCATTGATTTTTAGTTACAATTCACTGGGTGTTATTCACTTTTTGAATGACTTGATATTTAGCAGAGTATTATGTTCTTACATTAGACATGCACCATTTTGCTTGCTCATCTTCACACTGCTAGTTTTCAATTGGGCCCTGCATGATCTATTCTTTCAATGCGTCCTGTAATGCTTATTGTTTTCCCCTATGTTCATGTATCTGTTTGCAATGCATTGCGAGCATGGCATACTCCATGAGTCATGTCTAGCTACTTTTCGAGCTATGAGAATGAAGATTATTATGTTGAAAATTGAGACAATCTAAAGGACGTTTGGTGAACCAGTATCTATTGGTCTTTGAAGTAAGGATTGAAGGGGGTCTGAGATGTCTGGACATGCAAAATTTTGACCACGTGCTTGAGCCCACACTGTGAGTGGAGTGTGTTCCACAATAAATAAGTGAAGAAAGTGGAGAGGGTGAATGATGTCTACCACATTAAAGAGATGAGAAAAGTTGTGTCCACTATGTGAATAGAACTCTTTTGTCTTGTAAGCAGGATTCTCTTCTCATTCTACAGGTCTTGTCGCATCAAGCAGGATTTTCCAAGTTAAAGCAAGTTACAGAACCTGTGGGCATAAAATAACATCCATAATCACTCTCAATTGATAACATGATAGTTATAGAATAATCTTTGTTACTTGTATTTTTTTCGTGAACCATTACCGGAAATGCAACGCAAACATCATAATTTCAACATACCTCACATTTTCGACCTTTCTAAATCGCCCAAGAATTAAAAAATAAGTGACTTTTTAGGTGGATTTTAATAGTTATATAAGACCTTTGCTTAAAATGCAATTCAGGCCAGAACTTGCAAAAACCAAAAAAAAACAGTAACTTTTTGGAAAAAACAGACGGAGTTTTAAACATATGTTACTTATAAATGCATTTCAAGGGTACCTATGAAGTGAAGTTTGTGAGAAATGTACTATTAAGGTAATGTTGTTATAATTCCATTTATTTTCACCAGAAAAGTCAATTTTTTAAGTTTTGCATCAAGTCGGGGGCATTTTGGAAGGGTGGGAATATGGGGATATTTTGGAAAAACACATAGTTTAGGGGTACCTGTGTAATTTCCAAAAAATTTGTTCGGGGTACAATAAATAATTTTGTGCGAATGATGGTGTGTGTTTGTATGTGTTTTTACGCATCCCGATAGACTTTCTAAGCAATTTCTCGCTTGTTTGCTCTATTTCCATTGGATTTATGCTTGGTTGGAATGTTTGTTTCCTATTTATTTTGTAGGCAATGGTCTAATTGCGCTTGAAATGACTTTTGGAGCGAGGTTTGCTAATTGGAGGTCAAAGCTACTCAAAAGGGCATTTTTGTGCTGCCGGGTCTCATATCCGGGTGGGTTTACAGATACCCGATCGGTTGCACTTTAGTCTTAGAAGATTTTGGAGGCGTTGTTTTGAAGAGAAAAGTTGCACACGCTATTAGGATTCTACCCTTTTTCATGTATTTTCTAAGTTTAGGTCTTGCCTGTGGGCGCTTCCTGCGCGTCGCCCACACAGTGCCTTAGAATTAAGTATTTATATGCAGTACGTCTAAGTCCTCTGTGGGTGTCTCCTAGGGGCAATGTATTCATTAAATTTAACCTCTTTAGAGGGAAGGTGATATATGAGAAGATATTTCACACAAGCATTCTCCTTACCATGCTAATGATTTAATGCCTTAATGCCTTTATAGATATGTGCTTCATAAATTTTTTAGCATTCCAATCCCAAAGTCCCAAATTCAGATACAGATTCCCGAGTCCGGATCCGCTTGGCCCGCCTTGACGTAGTCGGCGTCCCAAGCGCCCGGACGCCATTTATAAAGAGAATCGCTCCGTTGGTGGTGTGCTCGTGAGGCTCCATTTCCACAAGAAGGCTTACGTTTTCGCCTCCAAAGGCTAAAGCGCGCCGCACGCTCCAGCGTCAAAATGTTAGGCCGTGACAACACGCACCGGGTGAATTCCACACTAACCCGCCCGGGCGGAGTGAGCATTATGTCAATCGGCAACAAGTTCATACCGGTTAGGGTCCATTGACGAAAATTGAAGTAACTAGGTACCCGGTCGGTTTCCACATACCCGGCGGTCCGGTGTTTTTTGGCTCGACTTTCGTTTTTCCTCTTTTTATTGGGCGTTATATTGTTTTGGCGTGGAATTGTATCAAGGTTTACTTCCTTCGGAGCTTATTTTTAGGAGAGCAGTTTTGTTATTGATTTCATTACTCTTTGAATTTACATTCATCTTTTATCTTTCAATTTATAATTTGAAGGTATTAATGTCTATCTATTTTCTTGTTCTTCTTATATCATTGTTATCTTTTGAATGTTTAGTTTCTCCATAATAAGAAAATTGAATTGAGCTTTATTCATGAAATCTCATCATTAGAATGAATTGTTTGATTATTATCTATGCATATGTGAGTAGTTTCTTTTAGGGCTGAGGTGAACTTGCATAAGGTCATGAGTCTTGTTTATTTTTAGATTTAATTTGGTTTGTCTTACATATCAATTGATGTTTAGATGATTGCATGTTTGGCCAATTTGCAGTATTATTTGCTCAATTCTATCCGAGAGCTGTGAGTTTGAGTGAAGGATTTCTATCTTTAGAACTGTTAATGATATCGCGATAGCTATACTTTATTGTTTAGTTGTGGAATTCGATTGCGAAAGTAACTTTTTCCTTTGCCTAAATTCATTCCAATCCCAACTGTTGTTCTTGAGAATCATGATCGATGCATGTGAACCCTCTTTGCCCTAGTTTTTTATTAATTGAATTTTTTCACTACTTGTTTTGTCTTACAATGAGTCGTTCAAAAACTTCAACTTTTAATTGTTAGCGATATTGACTTGGTTCAATTTGTGCTTTATTTGTCCTTCCACAGTGGTTCGACCCTACTTGCCGACTTATACTGTTAGGACAATTAGGAATTTTTTTGGTAGTAAAACGACCTATCAGCGAAGAAAAAGAACCCAAATAATTTGACCTACTTGAATGGTTAAGAAAGTGGAATAGGTGAAACAAAAGCATATATTAGGCAATTGAAGCTTGAACTACTCAACGATGTAGGGTCAGCAATAGCCATAAAACACAACAAGTTTCATTTTACTATTGGATTTTTGTTATTAACCACCTTCCAATTAGGGGTCTTTCAAATTAACCCCACCACATTAACTTATTTTACAGAACCACCTTGCAATTATGCAACCTTTTTAAATACGCACCACGTAATGGTTTTTTCGCCAGTTTTGTTATTTTTGGGCCAAAATTTCGAGATAACGAGCTAAAACTGAGAAAGAAACGAGCTAAGAGATTTAGGGAAGTAAGAAAAGATAACAGAGTTCCCAATCTCGAATTTGAGCCCAAATAATACGAAATTGGCGAAAAACGTTACGTGGTGGGTATTTAAAAAGGTTTGCATCATTGTAAGGTGGTTGTGTAAAATAAGTTAATGATGGTGGTGATTAATTTGAAAGAATGACTATGGAGAGATACATTAACCACACTAAACGGATACTTAACAAACACCGACATCACTTGATAACAACAAAAGAGGACAAAATATAGAAAAACATGATAATCTTCTACAATAAAAAAAACTCAAATATATCATGTTCACTATCTAACACGTATAGAGGTCCTCAGTTTCTAATGCAACATTCACGAGTAACAATTTGCGGAAAACTATAATGAATAATTTTAGCCTTGTTAATCAACATCACTTCGGTAAACATATCTCACAATGAATATAGTTAAAAAAAGAAAATAAAAAATTTTCATAATGTTTAAGATGACCGAAGCTAAAAAACTACTTAAAAATAAATGTGTTTCCTACTATCATTGTACAACTAACAAAATTCATAAACCATTACTTGTCCCAAAATATAAAAATATATATAAAATTCAATATTATTTCATTTTATAATCTCTATTGTTTCAATTCAATTCAACCAATCAACCAAAGATCTTTTTAACTATTTATTTTGTTTCTTACTGCTTAAACTCATATCCTCGTTATCGACAACTCAATGTGTATATTGTGTAGCTGTATATTGCGAAAGACAATATTACTATCAATATGATAAATTTGGGAGACCAACGAAATCAAATCACTTTTTCAAACTCTAATCCCCTCGCCAAAAAGACAACCTCCCACTACTTGAGTTAATCGATAATGAAAATCTTGCCGGTCTCTTTTTTGACTCATTTCGAAATTGATCGTTACCATTGCGATCAACACCGCCGCATTGGAAAAGTGGGTGTGACGACGTACCCATTTTCTACAAATAAAAGATTTGAACCTCGTGTCGGTCTGATAGCCGGGCTGAACCAAATCATATGATATCACATTAAGAATTTCAAGCCTTGTACATCCGCATTAGAACAACTTTATCATAAAAACTAGTTTTGAAACCCGATGATGCCGGGTTGTGTATTTAACTTATAGGTATTGCAATATTGATTTTTGGAGTAAGAATTAAATTGAAGCCATGTTTTGTGAGAGTAATCTTGTATGCATATATAAATATAAATTTGGGTAATGGATTGAGTGTGCAAAGATAATGGACAATTCGCTTAGCATGTGAAAGAGACCAAAGAATAAGTGTGAATATGAATAGGGGTAATTGTCATATCTATCCATATATATAATATAGGTCAGATCCAGTGAAACCACATGTTATATGAAAACGTGAACCAAAATAAGGGGGTACATTTTACTTATTAAGGGTACCACACGCAGTAAAGGGGTACACACAGACTTTCAGTACTATTGATGACGTACCGTGTACCCTTTAAACCTTCAATGTACCCCAGATTGAATACAAGTATATACATAGATTAAATCGTGACCGTCCATCTCCAAATCCTACATACGGTTAAGATTAAAAGTTTTTAGTTTTCACCTAAAGTTTGTGTTTTCCACTGATCCTATTCTACACATATATATTTTAAGTAGAGCCCAAATATATTCATGACATGTTATGCTTAAATATCTCTATATTTAAGGGAAGGGTGTAGAAGATGGTGTCCCCATTAAAAGTCGGTATCCTCTTAGATTATGTGATTATTGAATTACTCATTCTCTTTTCAATTGAAAATAGAAATCAGTTATTATGTGACTTAATTAGTGAACAATTCAATTCAATGACAATATTTCAAATGAATGAAAACATTATGAAATATTTGAATTCTAAATTGACTTACAAATTAATTAATTACAATTGAGATAAATTGTATTGCTAATTAGCTATATATAATTAATAATTTCAATTTTTAAAATATATTTATTTAAATTCGTACTATATCATCATTTAAATGAAATGCAATTTCATAAAATACCATGCATCGCGTGCACTATCAATCTAAATTCGTACTATATACTCCGAATAACCATTTTATGACTTAAAATACCTAAGTCTACAATATCGCAAGGCCATAACTAGTCATTTTATAAATGCACACGTGTCACCTTATTATTTATATGAGTACTTAATTCTTTTATAAAGAAATATTCATTAATATTGCACTTGCATTTAATTTATTTATCATTAACATTATTTTAATCCAATTTCTCTTTTTTTCTACTCAGGAATCATTATTTTTTTAAAAATAATCTAAACTTACGAATACTAAATTGTTTTATTACTATAAAATATAGTTAAAATAGGAATATAAATGCTCGTATTGCACGGTCTAAAAATCTAGTAATATCAGTGTAAATACGTACTTAACAAGGCAACCAAACTTAACCAATGATTGTTGTGGTGTAAGTTAGTGATTGGAACTACAATGGTTGGAGAACCTGGGTTCGTTCCCGCAACAAACATTGGGAGGGGATTGAACCAACCACCAAACTGTTCCTTGAATCCGGATTAGCCCAAAAATGAATCTGGTGGTATACAAAAAAAAAAAAAAAAAAAAAAAACAAGGCAACCACTTCAGTTGATTAATGTGTATCTAGAAACATGAGAAATTTCTCCTTGATGATTAAATAGATGTGTAATCAAATGTCAATGCAACAAACTGAACTTGTTTGCTTATCCAATATTTTTTGAAAGGATTATCCATATCCACTCCGTTTCTTTAGTCGTTTCAATTTTCATTTTGGGGTGTTTTCAAATAGTTGTTTCAAACCAATCTAAATAACATTTATTACTTTTTACCTAATATATTTACTCTATGATATGAAATTATCCTTTCTAAAGTCAACCTTCGTTACTTTACCCATATAATTTAGGAAAAATTCACAAGAAATAATCCCACCTTTCGTGGTCTTCCGAAATAACCGACCATAATCGATTATCCAGAATAATCGTCCTTGGGGGCTCATCCTTCAAAAAATGCACCTAACCAGTTGGTGAGGAATGGTGACTTATTGACAGGTTAATTGAACACATGTCGCTTTGTGATTGGTTGTAATTAAAGTAACCTAAATTAACTAAAAAAAAATTGTTATAAACCTAAACTAATTCCACCCTCACAACCCCTTACCACCCCACCACCACACTCACAACACATTGCACCTTCCACGTCACCCTCACAACCACTCATCACAGCCAAGACCATCACGACCACCACAACCCCACGACATCCACACACCACACACAACCAACCACACAGCCACACACCACCACCACATAACTGATTATACTAATCTAAGTATCTCAACACAATTTTTGCAGAAAAAAATCCATTGATCTTCATTGTTTGTGATTTTTCTGGGCATTTTATCATCAAAAAATATTCAATCTTTAAATTCAGGCATGATTGAAAGATGGTCAATACAAGTAGAGTCTGAAGCAGTAGTGGGTTAGCACCAAAGAAGAAGATTACAAAGTCACTAACAAACTTCAAGAAGGCAGATGCCTATTTACGCCGTGTTTTCAATTTCATTTATTCTTCTTCTATAATCGTCTTTGCCACTGTTCGTTGCTGGCAACAAGGTTAGCTCCCTATTTCCTTTTTCTTTTTTTGAAAACCGAGAGTATATGATTCCTATGAAGAGTTGAGGAGGAATTGATCAAAGTTAGCGTCCTCCCTGAGAAGGGAATATGGCGTTCCTTGAGACAGACATTTCTTCCCTTATCCAACATACCGTTGAAATATTTCCTTCTTGGTCGACCCGAAATCTGAAGGGCATTCCAAGGTATTTCAATGAT